>JAVQJG010193855.1:0-14078 GCA_036024015.1 Craterocephalus amniculus | reverse complement strand
GTGTGTGTGTGTGTGTGTGTGTGTGTGTGTGTGTGTGTGTGTGTGTGTGTGTGTGTGTGTGTGTGTGTGTGTGTGTGTGTGTGTGTGCCTATGTGGGGGTGTGTTTGGCATGCTTGCCGAAGTCTTTATGTTCCTTAATCAGTGATTATCGCTCCGCAAACCGGTCAGTGTGCAGAATTATAGTAAGGCTCCACATTTTATCACTGGTAACAGTACTGGTGTTGTAACAGTGGAAAGGGTAATAAGTTAGATTACCCGTTCCTGAAAAACATCAGTAGTAATGGTATTATCCCATCAATGCTGATCTGCACCTCACAAGAGAAGGTACTGAGTAATGGAAGGCAGGATCTACCACAGGACCCCTTTATGCTTAACAAATATCCATGAGACAGTCTGGATGTGGCAGGATGAGGGTGCACAATCACACCTGCACTGTTTGGTACACTTTTTTGGTGGAAAAGACCCTGGAAACTAGCAGCCACCCCAGGGCCTGCATTCCAGCCAGCCCACCACAGGGGTGACCATGTGACCACCCAGACGACGGCAGGCCCAAGCCAAAGTGGCTTGCATCCATGGAGCACAGGCCACAGGAGGCCAGGGATAACAGCCTCAGGCCCCACCGGGCCCCAGCAGCACAGAGACAGGCCAGGTCCCCACAAGCCTGAAAGCCAGCCATTCACCAAGCCAGAGCCCCCACCCAACACCTGGGACACCTTATGTTGTTCAAGCAGCAAACAGGATTAGTAAACTATTTCCTTAATAATCTGCTTTTATACCAACAGAAGAGCTAAAGTGTGTGTGCTTACTCGGGCGCACACACATCTTTATATACAGTATTTCCCTGTCTTACACACAAACTCCCTTGACATCTTGTTAATCCAACTCAGACCTGCTCTCAAGCACCATTTTCATCTCTCTTTTACAGACTCGCTAGTAAGAAAAAGTGTACACTCTGATGTAGGAGGAACATTAATGCAGCTCTGACTCCCTGAAAACACTCGCCACTTTCCAGTCAAAGCTGAGCAGCAGGTTAATGTAACTACACTGCCTGTAAATCAACATGAGAAGTCATCAAGACAAAACAGTCCCGCTGAAACTGTCCCTGCGAGAGGCTGCTGATCAGTACTCGGCACACAGTGCTCAGTTTCCCCTGAGGATGATGTGTTTGACCAAGGGGTTTTAGTATCAGGGCAACAATTCTGTTTGGTTTGATAATCTCTGCCAAATGTGTCATTAAGTGTGAAAAGGAAAGCCATTTTTCTTCAAAATAAATAACGTATTGCTTGTTTCTGTTTTGATTGCCTCCCCCATCCTCCTCCAGATGCAGAAGAGCAGATAATTACAAAGTGGACTCATATAAAGCACTTACTGTACACAGAGTGCATTGATACAGTGCCATCATGGCAATGATCGGACCAAGAGCTTATATTCAGCGAAAAAACATGCATTTGAATTTGTGAAAGATGCATGTATCATTAGAGAAAGACATGAGTGTTCTCACGGTTGTTTTCTGAAAGGGCCACAAAAATGAAAAGAGAAATGCATTAATAGTGCTTAAATAGACAACTTTAATTGCAGTATCAAAGAAATAACACTAACTAATGCTGACATGCTGTGTTCCTCCAGTAATCTTGATATAATCTTGATAGATTTAAAGAATCATCTGAGAAAAGTACTCCAGTAAGATCTGTTTAGATTACGAGCACAGGTGGAGGTATGTTTGAAGTTTGGAATTTAAGTAATGTGTTGTTGCAGATAATGGATTTACTGGTTTGGGTGTGTGATTCCCCATCTGGGATTGGCTGCATGTTCCTCTCATTTGATTATGTTTAAGAAATTTAGAACTATCAAACAAACAAAAATTGCTAATTAGGTTAAGGAATAAAAAATCTGGTCTTGAATAAAGAACACATCATAGTTTGGTCAATGTCCCTGACACACAGAATCTCTCAACTCAGTGTTTCCCAGCTGAGTTGAGAGATTGTGCAGCCTTTTCGAAGTACAGGCCTTTTTCCACATCCACAGCCACTTTTAAGCACAGTCACCTGTGCTTATTGGTTATTTGCAGAACATGATCGAAAACAAAACTTCCTAATTAAATCCAGAGCTTACCCTAATTCAGGTCAACATGTTTGCCTTTCTAGGGGGGCTGTAGTACAGTTAAGGGTCACAAATAGTCATCAGATTTTTTTCTATTATTTTATAGCAACTGCCGAGATAACTGTGCAAGATAAAGTTCTTCCTTTTTATAACTCCTGGGTCCAAAAACAATTATTTAGTTGAATACACACACACAGTGGCTGCAGTCTGCAGCTCCCAGCTCAGTTTCAGGCAACCTGTAGACAGATATATACAGTATATGGGATGAGCTCCGGCATGTCTGTTTGCTCATTTTCTTTCCCGTTATTATCTCATTTTCTATATTCAGCTGCAGTGCTACAATCTTAATGATGAGGAAATGAATCATGGGTAATAATGTTCTGCGGAAGGAAATGAGCTGCTGAAATGAACTGTGGTTACGTTGTTGAATGGCTTCAGTGTTTGGAGGCTGTCTGTCATCATCTGTTGTACGTTCACCTGTCAATTACACAGAGAGGAAGAGTTTAAACTGAAAATAAAATAAAAAATCACCCATCAACATACATTTCCATATAGGGTTGGCAGTGAAAACTTCTGCCTAAAGTTTCAGTCTTAATAAAGAAAGATCAAGCTGATACGAAGCAGTCTTCCTCATCTGCGGAACATTATGATGGTCCAGCTAGTCCATCCTCCAGAACTGCTTTAATGCTCTGTTCTGCAGCAAGAGAGGAACAACTGTGTGTTGCATGTACCTTGCAGCTTTCTAGCAATTAGATTTTATTTCTGATCTTTCATTTGTAAACATTACAATTCAAAACTTCTAATTTTCCAAATGAAAAGGAGTTTTACAGAAATAATGTGTTGCTAACAGACAGGCGAACAAATGCTGATGAATAGTTGATGTGACCAAGGCACAAAAATGATAAATGTTAAAATAATAAAACATTTTTTATAACCCCAAGTGGCTATTTGGCCCAACTAGGGAATGGGATTTTGTTCTGGTCCCTGACATCCAACACTGATGAAATGATTGGCTGGTATTCAAACCTCCAGGCCAATCGCAGCAGCATAAAACAGCTGTCATCCTGTCATTCAGCTGGCTGTGGCTTGTGTGGACAGCTCGCCTTACCCTTATTACTTGTGTGTAAAATAATTACCTTTTATAATGCATTCATTTGGTCACTCATTATCAATCCCTTGGTGTTTCTCAATATTTATTCACCAGGAATGTTAAACTCCAGGCTTGGAAAGCAACTGCTCTACAGACTCTAAATGCTGCCCAACTCCAACATACCTGACTCAAATAAATAGTTCATTGTGCAAAATGTAAAGGGGCACTATGTAATTGTAAATGTTAAAATAAGAGCTTTTTTCTACCCCATACATGCTCCAACAATCCCGTGATGTAGAATGAGCTCTGACCTAATTACTGCAGCTGCCTCTATAAACCTGTAAAGCCACTACAATAGAGAGCAGTTCAGTCCTTCAGCCAGGTTTCAGTTTTGTGTTTGTACTGAAATGTGCGTCCCTGTGCGTCATCTAGCATTTTGTTTCTCATGGAGCTTTTGAACATTTGAGGATGGAGCCTGCGGAGACCAAGTGGAGGCCAGCATCAAGCATAGCTCAAACTCTGTCACAGACCCCAGACAAACAAAAGAAAAGAAAGGTTTTATGGAGCACGACATAAAGATCTGAAGCAGAGTCTGAAGAGGAAAAGAGAGAGTAAACACCAGGGCAGGCTCGGAGAAAAGGATGATTCTTAGCAGATGAGAAAAGGCCCAAAGTTGGCTTCCTTTTAAAGTTAAGAAACACCTATAAAAATAGGAGAAAATTAATGTGCGTGACAGGACAAAGGAGAATCTGGATGGGGATTAAGCCAAAAATTCCCAGGTGAAAGTCATGACCAGTCAAACAATCAGCCAAAGGGATAGCAGTGTAGCTCAGTAGCCAGGGCACATGATCAATCGGAGGCATACTGACAGGACCCTCACTGTCACATGTGCAATGCAAAGTAGCTGCTATTGGCACTGTCCATGTACAGTATAGCAAATACAGCACGGTGTCACAGCAAACTGCTTTGACTTCTTTGAACAGAGTTTGTTCAGTCTACGCTGCAATATCATACTACTTTTAGGTGATTTTGTGAGAAATGAACATGTGAAATTACATCATGTAACTATCTGGTGTAGCATATTAGCTGTAGTTGAAATGCAAGTCAGCTCTCTTTCTCCTTTACCTGCAAGCACTAACATGTAAAAGTATTGTTGTAGTAACAAGTACTGTAAAAGTAAAAGATAAAATGAAAATGGTAAATATTTCAAATGTTTGCCTTTATTGACCGCAGAGTAATGTGCTTTAGATGATGTTGGAGTGTGATGACATGAAATATAAACTGTGAAAGCTTACAAACATAAACACACTCATGTTTGCTGTTCTCCAGTGATGCTGCACTAACCCAGCAGGACATTGTAAAAAATACATCAGAAGATTGCAGCTTTCCTGTAATATTGTCATCAGTTTATATTACTATTATTAGGCCCAGATTTATAGAACTTTTTCTCTCTCCAACATTCTTCTGTGTTGCACAAGCTTACCATGGAGGCTGCAGTTCTGCTAAGAAACCCATAGATGGCAGTTGCTAGTTTAAAACCTAAGATATTACACAGAGTCCCTTTAAGAATGTTACTAAATCCATTTAATTTGAAGATGGAGCCTCAAACATCATTGTCACATGATCATATAGATTAGATACAAGCCTTGACACAGCTTTTCAAACCTACTCTACTTCGACAGAGTAAAACAATTGCAGGATCCTCAGTGTCAAACAACCTAACTTTAATAAATACACAGTCTGGGAGAAAGCGATGAGACACAGGAGAAGCACATTTGAGCAGGACATGTGCTGATTGCAGGATGTCAGGAGGTGAAGATGCCTGCAATGAGACGAGATATCAGTGCACAAAATGAACAGGAATCAGACAAAACTGAAAACCATAAATGAAACCACAAAAACATGATCTAACCAGGAGAGCTTGGTGTCACATTTACCATATACTAATATCCACTGATACTGCAGTTTTTACCTATAGCCCAATTCATGCATATAATAGTTTCTTAAAAGATTTCTTGTTTGTCTCAATTTCAGTAAGGCTGTAGGCTACTCGATGATTGGATCTAAGTCAAAAGCAAATTTGATACTATCCAACAGTGTTTTCATTCACATGCAGTTTTAGCTAAGTTCAAATCAGACTTAATGGACAAGTGTTATTTCAACTTAGACACTTTTTCCCAAGCTGATTCTCTCTCCTTATCAACAGCTTATCTTTTTCATGAAGTATTTCTTCGCTTACTTGAATGAGCATTTCTCGCTTGAATGGTGTGAAATAACTTGAACATTTCTCAGTAGTTGCTATGGTGAATCCAGGTATCAGACGTTCATTGATGACAGCTTTTTATCGTGGTCCGTGCATGTATCAAACTCTGGGAAAAGATACTCAGACATAGTTGAACCAACTCAGTTGTTTTGGAGCGGAAAAGCTCAGCTCAGAGTAAGTAAACAGAGTTTCACTTTCGACTTAGAGTTAGATAAACCTCCTGTCTTACTTGCCAAACCAAAATGCAATGAGTAGCACCTCTAAACCTGTGTTGACTAGAAACTACAGAGCTGAGATTAAGACTTACTGACATCTTGTGCTAAAAATGGGCATAAAAATCATTTCAAATCCTGAGAAAAGATGTGAATGAACAGTAGTCATCAGTGGCCAAAATTCCTTCAGACATACCAACGTTTTCATCTGTGAGTGCATCCAGTGCTCTCAGCTGTTGCAATGACTGCACTACAAGCAGCCAGTTCTTATCCTTATCATCCCAAATGGTACTCTAGCTCTTATCAAACAAAGCTGCAGTTTCAAACCTCAAAGGGTCCTCACTTCACACACCAACTTGTTTCTCCAGATACCGTTGTTAAAATGTTTGCACAAGTGTGACAGCAAGTAGATAAAAATGGCTCATTCTAAGACAAATAAACAATTGATTAGATACCAATAGAAACAGATTTTAAGCTTCAAAACTGAAACCTGGCCAGGCCTACAAAAAACAAACAAAAGTACCTTGACAGCAGGAATCTTAAACCCCAAGTATTAGATAGCCTACTGCCCGGCTCCAATTCATCAGGTTCAAATTAAATGGATCCAACAACTTGTTATGTTTTGCACAATGACCTACTAATCTGAGGCAGGTCTGTGCAGAAAAGTGACCCTCTAGGACCGGTGGTTGAGGTTCCTGCTGTAAGTACTGTTAATTTGCTACAGATAGCACGATATGCTGCAACCTGCCATCAAGAAACAGTTATTTCTAGGAGATGTGGTTTGTGGAAATATTAGTACTTGCCATAATCTGGAAACTTGCACATTGCTTTTTAATCATATCCACTGCAGTCAGGGCTGTTTTAAGCAGAGCTGGAAACAGCTAACCATGACATAAATGGCTGATCTGTGTGTGGCCGACACATGAAAATCACAACCAATCATCATTATCTTGTAAAACCTCCTGCAAAAACTGTGCCCGAGTTGGATTTGTTGTAATGATTTTTTTTTTCTCTGTTAAACGTCCAAAAAGTTTTCCACATTTCCCTGAAATTCAACCAGATGCATTTGATGTCTTTGGAATCACATGGGGGGTCTCTGCTGACAGATTTGACTGCACAGCATGAATTTGTAATTATGTCCCTTCACTGGCATTAGTGTTAAAAGGACACTTTGACACTCGGGGGGGGGGACATGGGTAGTCCATCCCTACCCAAAGTCTGTGCACACCACTGTGTTCACATTCCCCGGGCTGTCAAAGTGATGTTTATTTCCACCTTTCTAAGTTTGTTCTATACATTGAACATTTCAACCAGGTTCTAAAACCAACTAGGCCCTCCAGTGTAGCAAACTTTTTTGGAACAAGAATGATCATATTGATATCATGCAACATTGGGAGGAAACACTCACTGCCCTCTTATATCAGATGTTTTTTTGCTCGGAATGTTTTTCATTTAGACAAGTTATTTGAAGAAATACTTTTTATTGAGTGTTTTGTGTGGGGTGCAGTATGGGGGTGATTTTTGGTTTTGTTTTAATTTCCTTATTCTTCTTACCTGTGCCTTAGGATAATTGCCAGACCGATTGTGTAAAATATTTAATCCTTTTTATATTTTAAACATGAAATAACCTTAATCCATGAGAAACGTAACTCAGACATGCATGTGAGGTTATTTGGCCACTATAAATTGTCACTAGGAGTGAGTGTGTGCGTGAATAGTTGACTGTTGTTTACAAGGGTGGTCTCCTTAATACAAATTTGTGCATGTGAAGCTCCGCTTCCTTCATGAACTGAGTGAAGGCCCTCCCTCCCTTCATGTACAGACAGCCGCACCGCGTTGAAGGGAAATGGTGGAAGTTGGGATTTGAAAATGACCGGGAACACATTTCACCACTAACACGTTTGTTTTGGTCTCAATCCCCGACAACATTGCTTTTTGCCCCTATATTAAAGCCAGAGTGTGGCCTTTGCCCAACTGAGTGATGTGATAATGAGCCCTAAACCTAGGTCTCGGCTTCAAATGCAGTGCTCATTGTGGAGGTCTACTTCAATCTATGATGTTGTATACTTAAAACATGTCAAAAAATTTTTAAGGCATTGTTGTCCCCGCATTCAATTCTTCAGCTTTAAATTTTCAATTTCAAGCTTTCACTTTTTAATTGACTTGTACTTTATTATTGATCAATTAATCAGTTCACCATATGAATGTCAATATATGTACCATTCAACTGAAATGGTTCAAATTCACAGTTGGAATTTGAGAAAAAATTTGAAATTTTTTTAATAAAAATTTCTACTTTATATCTGATGCACTCTCTAAGGCATACATTATTGGCAAAATAATGGTCAATTTTAATTTTGTTGTCTTTAGACTATGTCTTAATTACTTTAACACCTTCATTTCCCCTCAATATTACTTTGATCCGGAATAAAAATCATAATTTTTAATTAGTATTTTTTCTTTTATCTCTCCCTTTACAGGCTATTTTTTGAAAATTAATTTACATAGTTTTTTTTTTACAAACTAACCTGTGTTTTGGTAGTGATGCAACTTTTTTGGTAGGGACAACAAAACTTTGGTAGGGATTATTCTTTTGATTGAATGGTGATTTTATTGTTAAATTTTTAGTTTTTTTCTTGTAAATTTCCACCCATCATCCTTAGTTTCTGTAATTTTCTTTAGTTGTGTGTTCTGGCTTTGGCCCTTTTTTTGATCTGAGAGGCTTGGTGTATGCCCTGAATTTGGCTCTGGTGTTCCATCAATCTCACTGATTTGATTTGATTAATTTCAGATCCCCATTCGCTGTGGCAAAGCCTAAGCTATTCTTCCTGGGTTCCACTGGAGGTACTTTTATGAAATCCTGGCAAGTTTTCTCAATCTCTTTCCTTCTTTTGACAGATTTCCAGTGATCTTGTTGTCTTTTTCTCCATTTTCCACTCACTCTTCGTTTCTCTCTTGCTGATAATTCATTTTTCAGTCTTTCTCTGTACTCCCTTGATCACTGTGCCCTCACTTTTTCCTTTTTTTGGGAGGCATTTTCATGCTTCATTTTTCCCTGGGAAAATTCATGATGGAGCACACATTAAAAGGATTAATGATTGAAACATTAATTATTATTATTTGTTTTTATTATTATTAAGTATTATTTGCTGCCTTTAAAATAACTGACAAATATTTTTGTCACTACCAAAACAATCAGGTCACAACCGCAACATCACCATATGTCACAGTGAAATAACGTATATGGTAGTGACAGTGTATAAAAAAGTGTATAAAAAAATGGTAAAAGCTTTGAAAGATAATTAATTCAATAAGGTACCACCATGTGGCCATGGAGGAGAGGAAGTCTGTCTTAATTGATGGTGAAACTTTGACGCGTGTAGTTCAAATGAGGCTCCCCTTATAGGCCGTAACCAACATCATTTCCGTAGTGATGCAAAAACTTGGGACAAATTTTTTTCACACATATTTCTTGAATTTAAAAAACAGAAAATCAATTCAAATATTTTCGGTTCCTACTAAAATATAACAAAAAGATACATCAATAAAAAATTCTAAATAAAAACAAAAAAATCATTAAAATCAAATCATTCTTGGAAATTTAAATGTTTGAGGTTGGGACAATAAAGAAGGAGATATTTTATATATTTAATCAAATGCTTTCTGATCTCTGCTTTTGAGTTAAGTAGATCATAATATGAAATAATTAAACATCAAAGGTAATTATTTCAGTTCAATTTCATGTTTAATGTCAACAGAAGGGTCCAGCCGATTAGTCTTTGTATTGTTCCATACTAAATAAAATAACCAGTGAGTGATGTAACCAAGATTTCTTTATAATCTCCTTCAACATAGGAAATACTACCATCCTTTTACGAAAAAAATAAGTCAATCCCACAGTTTGTTGCACCTGCAAATCTTGAAGTGACTTTTAAAGTTTGCTCAGTTGGGAGAAAGAGTTAGTGATGGCAATGTGACACAAACTCAGAGATATGACATTTCAGGTTGGTTTGAATTCTAATGCTATAACAGTCTGTAAACTTTACCTGACCCCAAATCCACTTTACACACACCCAAAACTTTTAAAGGGGCTTTGACATGATACTATCTGTAAATATAAGAATAAATCCATGGGATTTGAGATAATACTGAGCAAAGACACAATTTCGTATCATATCTGAGATGCTACTGATGATTCCTCCTACAACGGGTTCATGCTAAGTTCAGTAAGACACTGTCAGCATTTGCTAATTTAAGACATCTCATCTTCTGAAGGGAAACACTACAGGGACACAGTCGAACACACAAAATAAACTAAGCAGAATGATAACAGACTGTGATGGGATGTATTGTTAAAGGGACTTAAGGCAACTTTACAAAATTTGAGTCTGTGCTGCAATGACAGGCACTGTGGGTAACAATAAATATTGGTAAATGTCCAAATAAATGTTATTAAAGATGTGTGGATATTGACCTTCGCTGAATGTAAAGCTGAATAAGCAGCATGTACGAGTTTTAAGGAAGTCAGACTCAGAATCAGAGCTCTGTGGAAGTTTCAGATTCTGTGTTTTAAATTTCTTGATTGTCAGAATCTTTTTTTTCAGCTGCTCACCCATGCCAGCGTGAAACCAAAGAGGCTGTCGCTGCGCTGCAGTCACTCTCTGTGGGATACGGGACCACTGATGGTAAAAATAAAATGTTTGATGAGATTTGACTCATTTTGCTTGACTCGCAGGAGACAAGAAAAACTACTCCAGGCATGCAAGAAAAAGGGGGGCAAAAAAGCAGCCATTATTGTTAATAAAACATAAAACATAATGAGCATCCAACACACACTAACTACATCAAATATTTGTTTTAACATATCATGATGTATAAAACACAAGTTGGGGGAAAAGCTCAGCATCTCCATCTTTTTGTAATTGCCACAGTAGTTATAAAACAAATAAAGGTGCTCACAACTTTACAATATATATGCATTAATCTGTATTTTGCCCAAGTAGTCTAAGAATAATCAATGTGAAAGCTTTGTTGTTGCATAAACCTGTGACGTATCATCCATTCATTGGTTGCGTGGTGTCGTTTACATGCTAATGCCTGAACAAAGCGCAGCTAAATAAAAAGCAAATTTTGAATCAAGTTATGTGTACAAATAAAGAAATGTGGCGGTGGTTGGATGGTGCCAAGAACATGCTTGTTACAGGAGAAGAAAGGAAATGGGAGAGAAAGTTTCTTACCTTTTTCACTGTCACCTTCTCTCTTTTTTTCCTCGACAGTTTGCTGTGCTTTTTGCTGAATCAGCCATGGTGCACATCTAAAATGGCCAGCATGTGACGTATGTCATGTGTGACAGTGTGTAACAGGCGCTGTAAAACAACTCAGGGCTGTCACATGATTCCCCAAGAGAGAAAAAGAGACCCAGTTTCTCATTCTAAGGATGCTGCAGGGCAATGGCAGCTTCAGGAATGCATATAATGAATGTCAGTGTACTATCAAAACAAGCCAGAAGCACACAGTTTAAAGGTTAAACTTCAAAAAGGAAAAAAGGAGGCCAGAAGCTTATATTGTTTCTTGCTGGGAAATGTGTTGAGAGAATGCTGTTGATGCTGTCTGGCATGTTCATGAACAAAACATCAGCCGTACAATTAACTGCATCCAGTTGCATCAAAATTCTTTGGGATTTGTGATAGGGAGGTAGCTCTATCACACCAGCAGCCAATCAAAAAGCAAACTGAAATGAAAAATTAGCTTTTAACCAAAACTCAGCATTTAAATCTAGGATGATGATCATTTGCAAACTTCTGTTGTGAATCTTACATATTTACAGGTGTTTGGTGATATTTGAATTTAGTTTCTTGTTTAATTTTTGCTAATATTGTTCCTCATTCAGACTTTCACAGTTTTTATTTGGTAATTGTTTGAAATGCTGTTATACAGTTTGATTGGAAGTTTATTTCTATAACCTTCAGCCACTTCTCTCTACACTTACTTTAAAAAGCTGTTCCTCCTGTATAGCGTTGTCTGGGCCTTATCCTATCTGTCACACACACACACATACACACGCACACGCAAACCTGCATGGTTTTTGTTGCCACGCTAATCTCATGAAGCTTCCAGGTCGAGGCCCACATTAACCGTATGATGTTATATTTACCTAATTCTACAGCCTGATAAGGACAAGATCATTCTCATTATGTCCTAATACGTAAAACATCATCTTCCTTTATTATAAAATCTGCTCTAACATTATTCCAGACTGGTATTCACATCTTCCCATTACCTCATTATTAGTCTTCATACAATTGAACGCAGACGTAACGAGTGCTTAGTCGGCTTTCACGGATACTTTCCTGCTCGCATAATGATTCAGCAATTGTCTGTGTGAAGGCCTCACTAATGACGAGAAATGACATGAAATGACATGAAATGAATGACACAGCATGTCACAAATCGCTCATTCTTGTTATTGGTGCAACAGCCTGTGATTTCTGTAAAAGCATATAATTTCTCCCTCATAGTGAACCAGTATTTAGAGTACAGGAAGGACCTGTGGTTGGCCTATTTATTGTGTGTGTCTGTGTGTGTTTGTTTGCGTTTGTGTCAGTCGCTAGATGGCTGGAATTACACTCTCTCACCATTTGTGGAAATGTCAAGTGAGCTAAAGGCCCTGAATTATTTACTACTGCTGCTGCTGCTATAGTATGCATGCAGTTCTTACTCCATCTATCTCAACACACATGATCACAGCCAGATGCGCAAGGCATAGCCAAAGGCAGATTTTACTTTTCAGTATGTTCTCTGTTCATCTTATAGGCAACTCTGAAGATAAATTGGCTTTCAGCCTTAAGTAGAACTATGTCATTCATCTCAGCAAGCGTCCGAACATCTCATCTTTAATTAGACGTCGTAGAGAGATAAGAGTGATGCGTCCCGCTCTTACTGCTGCGCCCACGGTTCATCAGAGCTCACAGCTGATCCAAGACAGCATCCTGCCCACAGGACAGTCTCTAGTGTTTGGTCCTAATGCAAATTCTGTATTTTGCTCATCAAACCATTGGTATAGGAGATTCAGTATTTTTTCTTTAATTCCTAAATTATGGCATTAGGAAGTAGCTTAATAACAGTAAACTATGTATTAAAACAGATGGTTAGATCTGATTAGAAGCAGGAATGTGAAGTTTGACCTCTGTGGCAATCCTTTCAGTGATTACAGATGCTGGCCACAACAGTTCAAACCTCTTCAGTTGCAAATGCAAGTACTATAACTATATATGCCCCATTTAACTACCCTGGTCAATCACATTGCAGCTATTGCAGATCACAGCATTATACACCTCCCATTAATGATGAAATCATAAATGTTTTTTTCCCCCTCATACCTAAATATAAACAAAGATAGGTATAAAACTCCATTGATTTAATGCTGGTAACAGTTCCAGTTCTTGCACTGCATAAAGCTGATTCATTCTTATTAAATGGCAGCAAGATAAGGAAGATTAGAGAAGGATGTAGAAGATGGGTGTGATTGAACTGTGTTCCACCCTGTGCCTGCTTTCACAGACAGTGCAGTGGGTCGAGTCTCTTTCAGCAAATGAAAGAAGAACCGTGGTCGAAGTCTTGCGTTTTGCTGGAGCTTTATTGTGGTGTTGCTCCCTAATGTGAGTGAGGTGGACTAGCGCTGGTTGTATTTACAAGAGATAGTTACACTATTTACAGTTCGATGTTTATGCCGTCCACAGCCCATCTACCAGTACGCGGAAGCTCAACCCGCGATCCTCTTATATCGGCCCTGGGGATTACCATTCACGCTTGAATTTCACTGGTTTTCTTTTCCACTGCACAATTAGCATGATTCCCCACCATCCTCTCATCCAAACACTCTGTCAGTCTCTCTTTCAAAGATGCACTTCCAGGGGCCTGTTTCAAGAAGCGGGTTTTGTGGAAACTCTGAGTATGTTAACCCTGAGTCTGGGGAAACTCTGAGTTTTCCGTTTCAAGAAGCGGGGTATGTTAACTCTGAGTTTGGGGTAAGTTGAGGAGTAAGTGAAGCCCGTTTCATGAAGCGAGGTATTTTCTCCTCGGAGTCTGTTACCGCGGTAACATAGGCTGTGAACATAACCTGCTGGATAGGTGGTTTTATCCCAGAAACTCAGTTTGTTTTCGACTCCGCCCTCTTACCGAGCACTTCAAAGCCGAACCATTTCCTCATTTATTCACAGAGTCTCCATCGAGCTGGAAAAGCCGAAATAAAAAACTGCTGGATGATATGAAATATGTTTTATGAGTTATAGTTGGCACCAAAGTTGCGATTGCCCCGTCCAAAAACGTGTATATAATCTTTCTTTGTCTCCCGACTTTTTCGTGATCGGTTTTCGTTACAGTCATTGTAATACATCCTCAACCTCACCCCCAC
>JAVQJG010193800.1:0-15724 GCA_036024015.1 Craterocephalus amniculus | reverse complement strand
AGGGGAGAGTGGATGTCAGACAATGCCTGAAAAACTTCTGTTTCACCAATGAAGCGCCATCTGTCCAAAACAATTTGATCATGGGATCATAAACTAGAAGCCATTAGCAGTGGGGGTGAAATAAATCAGAGTTAGATAAATATGTGCCTCTCAGTCAAACATGCTACTGATGGATGATCTGCAGACACAAACACCAATCATGCAGACGCTGGCAAGAAAACTATGGAACAAGTAAGCACGGCAGAGAGAAACAGGAGGGTTTTTACAATCTTTTCCCTCTCTCTCTCTCTCTCTCTCTCTCCGTCCAGCTGTAAATCGCGAGGAGACCACAGAGCGAATAACAACTCCAGGCTTAAAGAGTTGATCCGACAGTAAGCTATGCAAATAGCAACACACCGACCACCTCTGTGTCATGAGATACAGTAATTAAAGACAACACAGAAGCACAGGGTAAATCCATTAGCTTGGCAGAGATTAGGCCTGAAAAGTCATATCCCAAAGGGGCCTCACTGCCTTTTGTGGCCTTTATAGCACACCAGTCTGAAAATGGTCAAGCAAACATATAGACATTGCTTTTATTTGCAATTAGAAAGAAAATGGCACTGTACAAAGTTTAAAGTTTAATATATATTTCTTTCAATAACAATAACAGCCACTACAACTCATTACAATAAAGGTTGAAGTTGAGCCACTCACTCGACATACCTCCAATTCACTATCAGTAATGCACCCATTATCTCTATTGTGAGGGAATGTTACTCTAAATCAGCAAAACAGACATGCAGCAGCTTACCCCCTGCACTTTCTGGGATCTATATCCATCAATCTCATATAGCATGAGCCTCCAAAGCTAATCTCTAACTACAAATGGGGCTCAGTAACCCAGGTCTTTTTGGACTGATGGCTTTCTTGCTAATATTCAATCTTAAATTTGCCCATGTTGGAGAAGTCCGCTGAAGGGCTTTATTTGACCATGCTTGTAAAATGGACGTGGTGGAACAGAACGAACACGCAGGTTTGGCCACAGGTCAATAGACTCACCCATGTGCAGTAAAACAGGAGGAAATATTAACTGTGCTTAACTGTCCTTCAGCTTAAAGAGCACTGCTCTTTCCCCTCTTTAGGACCAACAGGCATCCCATTTGACCCTGAAGCTTATCTACACATGAGGGTTAAACAACAGTTTAGACAAAGCCAGAAGGACAGGTCAAGGTTTGAATTTCTACCCCCCTACAAATGGAGGGTGCCAGGGAGAGGTATGAGCTAAAACAAGGATCATATCCCCCTTTTGGTAAATGAATACCCAAGAGGGCCAATGAGAGGCCAAAGGGCAGTCATTTCATTCTTACTAATCTGCGATGATAAATCTCAAACAAATGTGTGGTAATTACTCACATATAATATGATTCCCATTGAAAGACCAGAAATACAGACAATCTTTTCACTTTTGGCTCATATTGACTTTCTGCCCAAAGCATTCTCCTAATTGATTACAACCCAACAGAACAAATACTGCATCACCAATACTGTGAATGATTGGTAATGTCTTCACACTGGCACACAACACTGGGAATCACTTCCAAGTCAACAGACCAAACTGTCTGCATGAGAAGAGACTTTAGAACAGGAAAGCACGGATCAAGATGGCTCAACTTAGAATTAGAATTAGAAAGTTTAACCAATTAAGGCAATATCAATACCATTTCAATTTCCCTGAGATGTGTGGTGAGGTAAGGTAAGCTGTCGGTCAGAGACCATTAGGATCTGATAGAAAAAAAACGCAAATTAATTCTTCTGTTAAATCCCCAAGAGATTTGAAAGCCTTATCAATATTCCAACACGTAAAAGCAATCTCTGATGCCTTCACATTGAACTATTAACTCTGATGGACTGATCAAGATCTTGAAAATTCTGCATTAAACTAGGCACAAGCAGAAACGCCCAACTAGTGCTATTAGGGGTTTGTGTAATAACACTATATATTGGAGATGATCAGAAAAGTGTGCTCACCTGGGGTTCCAGCAATTTCCACACTTAATGTGCGTTCAATGGTTTTGTTCTCAAACGGTGATCCCTTGTGGTCACTGAAAGACAAAAAGAAAAAGGCAAAATCTTACTTGTCAGGTAGAAAGACTTTAAAAGCGTTTGTGATATAAGAAATGGGAATGAGTCACAAAAATGCCTCCATTTGGATTTTAGTCTGTACTGTTTTCTTTGGCTTTGTCTTTTGCTGTAGTTTGTTCTTGCTTTTTGCCTAGAATAATGTGGAAAAACTTCTCAGACTTACTTTGGAGACTCTGGGGTCAAAGGAAGTGGCAAGGTGGTTGGTTTGGCTGCAGAACACAAAGGAGCATGGGTAATTATTGACCTAAGTATGACACTCATGGCAGAAGAGAAAAGGTCCACATTCTGCAACAGTTAGACTTAAATTTGCTCAACAAATGCAATTATTACTACAAAAAAAACACCCATCCCTAGTTAGAAAGTCTTTTTTATAGACACTATTATGCAATAGATATTTTTCAAATTGACCCCATTTTAACAATTTACTCTCTTAGGATTTACTGTTTACTCTGTGAGGCAGGATGGAGTGATGGTTTAAGAGGTGTCTAGACACAGAGAGACTGCGCTCAAGACAACATACAGATCATAATGGAATAAAAACATACAGAGACAATGCCACAAACAAGACACATGAAGGTGGGTGAGCCCCTCGCTAGACAATAAAGTCATATTGCATGCACCATCAGCAGAGGAGGGGGAAAAAAAGAAGGAAGAAAGGAGAGTCAAGGAAGCTTGTGCAGTTGCCCGAGGCTCTGGCCGACTTTGTGCCCCAGCTAAGAAAATGTGGCTTTTGGAAGCACGATGCTAAAGAGCAGCACCCGGAATCTGAGTCTAAATGTACCTGAGCAGCACACTCAGCTCAATCAGCCAGAGATGATTTAAGGAATCAACTTAGTAAAATGCAGGTTGTGCAGGTAGCAAGACAAGGCTCGCCCCTTTTCCCATCCCAGCCCCTCCTTTTTTTTTCTTTTCCTTAAATTTCACTCTTTAATTTGGGAAAAAAATAAATAAAATCAAACCAAAAATCCAAACGAAACAAAAGAAAAAAGCCTCCTGGACTAGCGAAAAGCATTGGCGAGCAGGCTTTCTGCAGTCATTGGTGTTTATGTCCTCAGAATGACTGTTAGATTCAAATTTGATTACGGGTTAGTTGTGAAATCAAACTCGGAAGTGGTTAGAGCAGGAGAGGGAAAAGAGAGAGCAGAGATAAGGCCAGTGGGGGGGATGCAGTCATGATTACCTAACAACGGGTGGCCCTGGTCATCGGGGTGCTCGCTGAGTGCCTGTCTGTGTGGGTGCCCTTGCCCTTGTATGTTGCAGGGAGGGGTGGGCTCTGCAATGCTAGTATCTGGGATGAGTGGGCTTGGTGGGCCCAGTGAGAGCACCGCTGCAGGGCTTCCCATGACACGGTCATCATCGTCATCATCATCAACAACATCATCATCATCATGGTCAACATCCTCCCCAAAGCCCCCCTGGTTTGGCCACACTAGGTCAAGTCCAAAGCCCATGTCTAGCTCTGGTTCTAGCTGGCTGACCCAGCAGTCTAGGTCTAAGGTGAAAGGTGATAACAGGGGTCCTGAATCAGGCTCTTCAACCAGACTTTCTCCCTGTTTTCTATGATCAGTGGTTCGTCTGACCTCCTCCTCTTTCACTTCAGAAAAAACTTGGGCAGGAATCTTGGACCTCTTATTACCTGCCGATCTGCTCTTAGTGCTGTGTAAAGGGGGGATAGTGGGTGGTGGTAGGCTGGCCCGGAACTGAGAGGGCCTCTGCTTGGAGGTGAGCAGCTGACTAAGTAAAGGGTGCCCCGGCTTCTCGTCTCTTCTCTTTATTGTCACTGTGATGTGCCTATGTGGAGTGCGGCTGGCACCGCCGCTGTTACTACGGCCTTGCCTGCCAAAGCCCTCACTAGCCTGAGTGGCGCCTGCAGCCTCTCGGCAATGCTCACAGCTGTGACTCACCTCTCGGGGAGGGAGGGAATAAGAATGCATATACCTAATAAACCTAGCGGCGGCCAGGCGGCCCACATCGCCTGGCGGCCTTCCTTCTTCTCTGGGAGGCCCGTGCTCCAGTTTGGGGCGAGCATGGCCGCAGGTGTAGGTTCTGTGGCCAGCGGGGATAGAGGCACCTTCCGTCTCCTCAACCCCGTCATCTGGAGTGCAACGCTGCCACCTCCCAGCCCCAACACCAGCCATATTACACTCGCCTGCAGCCCGGCTCTCACCTCGCTGGTGATGCTGCTGCGGCGGTTGCTGCTGCTGCTGCTGCTGTTGTTGAGATGGCACGGCTGACTTCTTCTTGGAGGTAGCGGTGGAAGAGGAGGAAGAGGTGGAGGACAGGGAGGAGAACGAGGAGGTGGATGAGGAGGATGGCGACGAGGAGGAAGATGAGGCACCGAGACCCAGGCCGCTCTTGTCTCTGCTACTGGAGCCTCCCCAGGCGCCCTTTGCTTCACTGGCTTTGGCGTGGAGCAGGATGTCATCGGTGGCTGTTAGATATTTCAGCAGCTCAGTGCAAGGCCGCCTCACCGGGCGGTTCTGTTGGATGGAGCCCCCTCTTGCTTTACCGTTCCAGGGGCTCTCCGTCTGTGAGAAACAGAAAAAACAAACAAAAAAACAGACATAATTGCTAAGTTTGCTTAAGATGAAAGTTTTGCCTGCTGCTGTTCGTACAGTACAGTTGATCCAGTAGTGAGAAATGCCAATTACTGCAAGGCAAAAATATAAAAGTAGAAAGAAATGGAGCCACAGAGAGGTTGGAAGAGTGACTCAAGCAAGCCAAAGCACAGGAGTCGCCCGAATGTCTGGGAGGCGATGGTGGGAGTGCCGTCCGCCCATCATCTTAATTGCGCGGCCCCCCGAGCACCACCTTGCCACTCTGTACGCTCACTGTGTCCTCCGGGAGTCCTCACTCGCTCTGCTCCAGAAATGGATGACTCAAAGGCACGGTATGAAAATAGACTCGGCGAGGAAGGTTGACGCACTGAAATGTGCATCGCACGCAGAGCACACACAAATCTGTCTGCGTTGTGTTTAACACACAATATGAGCAGATACAGATGCTTTTCACATTTAACAGATTTTAAGCATTCAGCAAAGCAGAACAAATGAAGATTTCAGACATTTTCTCCAAGCAAGAGTAAACAAGCCCTTCAGTAAGTATATGCTGCATATGGCAGTGTAAATAAATGTCTCATTCTGACACGAAAAAGAAATCACACATTCTACTAAGTCACACTTAAAAAGTGACAGTACTGACACTGACAATTTAATTATGTCTTAATCAAACCCGCCCCTATAGAAAATAAATTTTTTTCAAAGCATCTAATAAGAACATCAGGACTAAATTTTGATCTTGGCATCTCAAGACATCAATCTCACCAAAGAGCGGGTTCTTTTTTTTTTTCTTCAAACAGGCACTATAGCAAGGCGTATAAGTGTTGGAGCTAATGAGACAACAGTGCCGATGCCTCGCCTGGAAGGCCCAACAGCAATCAGCCTGTTTTCATTACAAGACGGCCCCCTGGGATAGTAGATTGCAAAAGCAGAAGTCTAACATCTTCTGAAGGCGGCCACCAAAAAGAAAAAAAAAGTGACAAGAAGTGAAAGAGAAAGAGAGAGAGAGAAAGAAAACAGTGCAAGAGCAGAATGCGGAACATAGATAAAGAGAATGAAATAAGCAGCGAGGCAGTGCATGTATTCTGCACGTATGTCCCTACCTTGACGACGGCAGGTGGTGGTCTGATCCGGTGGTTGCTGCTGGCTGCATGGTTCTGTGCCTTGCCACCTGTGTATTGATTATAGCTGAGCTGGGAGTTTGCAGGTGCCAGAAGGAGCTTCTTCAGCTGCAAATGGACCCAAACAGAACCAGAAGGGTAGGAGAAGGAGGGGAGAGGCACTAGGTTATGTAAGTGAACATTTTCTTACAATTACACATCATATTTAAGCTGTTGGCTACTACAGGTAAAAAAAACCAAAACAAAACAAAACATTGATACGCTGAGACAAGACAGTTGAAGGCAGTTTATAGACATGTGCTGGTGCAGGTGTTTTTGTGTATACACAACCACGCTTCTCTTATGTGATTGCATAAACAGATTGAGGCTTTACGCTAAAGGTCATTTGGAAAGAAACCGCCATGGAATAAAACGGACTATTACGTAGAATAACATAACATTTTAGGTCAAAGTATTAAAGCTAGAAAAATGCCCAAATGGTATGGTCATGATCACAGATCAAATATTTGCTGACTTTTCACTGAGAAGTCTGGGGGTTTTTGTTTTTGCCAAAAGATGATCGGGGGTGCACTGGGATCAGTTGAGACCCGCTGAGAATACATAAGATAGGATGCATTTCACTTTTCCCCTGATTTTCATGATGCAGCAGCTTTATATCCGGGGCTGTGGTAATGTGTCAACAGCAGTTGGCCCGGCCATAGTATTCATGTCACCGAATTGCCACAATAGCTGTGTTATGTTATTAGCAGAGAGTGTAGTGTAATATGAAGCATAACATGGGCAGGACCGACAAATGACCAGTTTTAGTGCTAAACTGTGCAAAGCTTTTGGAATAAGCAAGCAAAAAAAAAAAAAAAACATGTACATATTTAGACAATATGTTGGAGAAGAACTTGTGTTTTTAAGTGTTGGTGTTACCAAAGAAGGCTCCTCAGGCTCTGGGGTGTGTGGTGACCCGTCAGGAGAGGAGGGACAGCTCCGGTCACTGGCATTGGTCACGTCCCCATCTGCCAGGGCCTCAAACGAAGGCAATCCGTCCTCATCCACCGGGATGCTGTCCAGGGTCTCTGTGAGCACTGCCAGCAAGTTGGCCTCATTTTCTTCATCTATCTTCTTAGGAGGGGGAGAAGGAGGAAGACAAGAAAAATGGAGCATTTTAGTTAAGAGTGAAAGCATTTATTTTTCATTAAAGAGGAGTAAAAGTGGTGTTTGGGTATATAAAACCTTTTACTGTTAATAGAGTAGTTTCTGCTCAATTTTCCTTTGCTGTAGTAGACTCCAGTCTATTCTGGCAACCTTCAGAAAAACCAAATTCTCCTCACGCGCATGCAAGTCAAGCCTGTCACTCATATTTTAAGCATGCAGCTTACTGGACCAAAATAACATCACCAACAAGAAACCCATTACCAGGACTGACAAGTAGCAAGGACCAACTGGGTTTGAGCGGGTTGGGGTATGGAGAGGGGGATGGAGGAGGTCAGGGAGTTGAAGGCAGCAATGGACAGAAGTTGTCGCTTCTCTCTCCTCACCCACAAAGTCCTGAGACAAATGGCTTGCTGGCAAGACGTTTGCAAGCAATCCCCAGACAAGTAAAATCACAAGCCACAAGCAATAAATAAATCTCACATATTCAAAATGTTGTTTTTACAACCGATATTCAAAAACGAGAAGTCACAGTCAACATTTCGTTACAAATAAAACTTTTTCTTGCCACTATTCTTCAGGTCCGCTCTTGACGTACCAAAAGAGCTGCGTTATTGCTGCAGCCGGCTGTTTAATGGTAGAGATTTTAACTGACTGTGTGATACAAAGAGCAGTGGATATACAAAGACAGATATCCAAGGAGAGATGAGCCGGGAGGTTATGGGGGATAATAGCTTTGAATGTGTGTATTGAGAAAAATAAAGCAAAAGAGAATGTATGATATAGATATTAAGAGTGAGACAATCACAGCTCTTTTAACAGAAGGGTGTGTGTGTGCGTGTTTGCGGGTGTGCATGGCTGTGTCATTTTGCATTGAAGACAGACAACAGGAAGTGCAAGTTCCAGGGGCATAAAAGCCCAGGGGACTTCGAGACAGTGGCAAGATAAACAGTATGTTCGCCCTGGGATGCTCTGCGGACAGTCCAACAAGAACAAATCCCTTTATGCACGCGGCAGAATTATCGTCACATGATGCTGGCGTGAGGCCATCATTATGCCGTGGGATGGGGGACCTACATCTTGGATACCAGCACTTTCCCAGAGACTACTCACAATCCCACATGCACACCCAATGTTTTTCTGTTTATCCCACTGGTTTTAGACAATTACAGACCCACCACGGCTCGTTTTTTTTTCCCTTCCCAACCCCCGAGAAGCTTTGGATTAACAAATGAGATAGGAGCCATTTTAATGCTTTCCCCTTCCAATTTTCATTTATAGATGACACAGATATCTTCCGCGATTCAGTTAGCCAGCTAACAGTGAGGAAAATGTTAATCTGATGCCTACTGAGTAGATTTTCTCCTAACAACATAAACACTCAGTCATTATTAAAAAATGATAAAGAGGACATATTTCACAGAGATAATATGATGTAGACTGGGGCCATGCTGCATTGGCAAGCACATGCCTTGCAGGAAATTGCTCTGTATGAGGTGGCATGCTGTTTAATTACTTGCAAGAAGCTTCAAAATCCACTGTGCTGGAACCAAGTGCTATTCAAAGGCTCACCATTTCCCAGCTTCCCAAATCATTACCTGAGCACTAAGCAGGTTGGTATTAACTGCAGATAAAGCCGGAGCCTTGGCTTAGCCCAAACATACATCCTGGTATGAAAAATTGAAATTTGGAATCATTTTAGATTATCACAAATGAGTCTTTAATGAGCCTGCCATCTGTTTAGGTCTATGCTCATCAACTACCCAATCAACATTGTATTTAGGTGCAGCTTTATCCACCTCTCCCATCCGCCTTAAACATATAAATCTAAATTGGGTAGCAATTGCAGCCTATGCCTCAATGTGATGATAGTAGAAAACTGGGCTGTGCAAGCGTCATTATATCATGGTTTAGAAAGGATTGGGGAATTTTTGAGGCTGTGGCAGGGGGGAAAAAAGGGTAAAAAAGGGAAAAAAAAACTCCACCAATTGGCAAGCTCCCACAGTCACTCTGTATCCCCAAAGATAACTCAGAAGGGACACTCATATTCTGTGAGAGACACTTGTAAAACCCTAAGTCGTGACGGTCAGGCAGCAAACGCTGCCGTGGCTCCAGTGCAGGCACTCATAGGCCAAGTGGGGATTTGAGAAACTGGGGTAAAGAGCAAACCTCAGTGATCGTTTCTACCCAGGAGAGAAAATGATCTAATAGCTCTGTCCAGGAGGGCGAGCTTTTCCACACCAGCTTAGGGACCACACCGTACAGAGTTTCTGCAACAAAGTCAATCTACTCCCGATAACTCACTTGCCTCGTGTATATTTGTAAACAAAATCACTTTGTGGGTGAACGTCAGGAGCTATGGCACCTAAAGGGCTGAATAACCTGGCAACCTGCTGATAGCCATGTCCACTCATTTTGATTACTAGAGCCGCTGCTGAGAGGAAAAGAGAACAGGAAGAACAAAGAGAGGACAGAAAAATTGTCTCGGTGGAAGCACTTCCCCGGCCATGCCGCTTAATGGACCTCACAGAATTAAAGAGATCTTAACAATCCTGCGCTAATTGTGGGATCACTATATATTAACCCCGCTCCAATTCTAAAGGGTGCCATTTTGCAGCAGTTTTATTCCAAATGCCTCAATTAGCCATAAAACACGCTGGCAAGAGCTGGCAGAGCTTCTCTCTACCCCCCACCCCACCAACCCAATCCAAGTTTGCCCACATCAGAGAAAGGAAAGGCAACCCCAGTTGTTCATTATTAGGTGAGGCCCTTTTGTTATCAGCCAAGCAGTCTTTGAGATTATCCCTGCCTTTTACTCTTTTATTGGGTTGTACAGCACAGCATTGTGTTCTATAAGATACTATTCACACAGCTGATAACAGAAGGTGAAGTTGATGTTTTTTAACAAACACTAACCCCCGCAGGGCAAATAGCCATAACAGATCTACCAATTTTATCTTGTGGATTTTAGTTTCTGCATGCATCCTTTCCATATTAAAGGGATCAAAGTGTTTTTTAAAGTGCCAGAATGACATGTCTAATCATTGGATACCACTAAGGTAAAGTTCTAGTCCTGCCATGTCCTGTTACAGTAAGAAGCAGGCCATGCAATAAGCAAGCAGGATGAGGGAACTTAAAGTATTGCTTATTAAATGGGCCATCTGGTTTATAAAGCACTGTATTTTTCTCAGTGTGTCTTTTTGCACATTTTGTCAGACAGTGTTCAACCTGCCATTTGAAAATGACTTTTCTTTGTTTCATCTAAATCATCTTCTAGATTTCAAAGGTGTCCCTTAGAATGAGGAGCAGCAACCCTCCCGACCCTCAGATAATGGGTCAATCCGGAATCATCTGCATGCATCGCAAGTGGGGTGTCGGTAGAAAAGCAGCCTCGGATTTGATAAACAAATAATGTCATTCTGTGTTATTACCCCCAGCCCCCAGATTTCAAAGGAAATAAATCAAAGTCAGCCTTGCCGTTAAGGCGTTAGTCAGGCCTGACACGTCGGCCGGTCACACAGGCAAAACATATGGCGGCATGGAAAGAGGGAGGAGATGGAGGCAAGGAGGGTGAGGTACGGCGCGATGCACGACGGAGAGACAAATCATGGCAGCCGCCAGAGACGTCTGGTCATTTAGCATGAGCTTACTGAGATGGAGAGAGGGTGATTATGGCCTATACAGAGCAATAAAACCATACATAACACTGTTAAGTTCCTCCATGTGCTTGCTTAGGTGTGTAGGTGTGTGTGTGTGTGTGTGTGTGTGTGTGCATGAGGCAGTGGTGGCACAGTCTGATGGCGTTCCCAATCATAAAACTAAATGTTAAAGCTCCAGTGTGGTCAGGGCTTTGAATGGCTCACATGATGTAGCAGCGAACTGAAGGCTCTCGTCATTTTCCATGTGACTACAGAGTCAATAGAGCATCTCATTATTCGGAAATAATTTCCAGAGCAAATGATCCGGTGGACTAGATTTACATGTTCTGGACACAACATTCACAGTTTAGGTGGCCTTTGGAGTTTGCTTGTATTGACAGAGAGGACACCTGAATTGATTGTCTGCACTTGAGAATCAGCATTTTTTACATATATGGGTTTGTACTTGGTTTAATCGTCGGAACTGCACCACTATATTTTACTTTCCAGTTTAAACATCAGGAAGCAGATTGTGAGATTCCTCATTCATTTCCTTGAATCTGGACAAAATGTGCATCAGTCATTTATTTTGTGCTTCAATATACACAAAAATTGCAGCTGATTGTTTTGAGTCCGACTTCTATCTTTGGGATTTAAAACCAATGAAAAAGTGGTTTGTCCTACCAGCGAGGACCTGGATACATGGGTGCAAAGAACTACAGGGAACATTTTGAAACTGTTACAGTCCAATGAGATGCTTTGACAGGGATAAAGAGAGAGGAAAATGATGTGTGAGTGAGCCAAAAAGCAAAAGCGTACTATTGTTACACTTGCTGATCAATTGAGCCAACTACTCTAGGGAGGTTGGCAGGGCTGTTTTATCTAGTTTTCTGTGAAGAAGAAAAAAAAATCTTTTAACCAGTAACCCTGCTGCGACAGCTAACCACCTGAACTCTGTCACACATCTACCACGATCTGCTGAGACTGTCGAATGCCGTCACAAGCCATGTCTGTCAAATTTCTAGTCCACAATTGTGTGGTTAGTTGTGGCCTGAGAGACAATGTTAAGATAACACTGTAAACTGCATGCACTCATCTATAGAGCAATGCTCCCACGTTATAAGAGAGCTATTCAGATGACTGATAAGATCACAGGAGGTTGAAGTGTGTCTTGGTGGAGCCTCTTCATCGGCACTCTTGCCCCAAGCTGCTGTTGTTTTCCTTCTCCAGCCATTAAACAGATGGTCCAAGCATCCGTTTTCTAGCACCACCGAATCACACGCCACCATAATGACTGGACACTCGCGCTTTTTGTTTTGGCAGCTACTCCCCAATCGGCTTGGCACGAGGAAACACTGATTGCTGTGATTGCTCTAACTGTGCCTTGACAGACACAGCAGGAGAGGAAGAAAAACAGAGATTGGGATGCTCAAACAAGGAATATTCAGCTAGATGCAGACTCTGGATGAGGAATGGTGCTTCCCTCTGCTTTTATTCTCCTAATGGCATGCAAATAGCTATTTGCTTAAGTCGGCAGCTTTGAATGTGCAATTCTAAGCAAGGGGCCTTTGAACCTACTGTTACACTGCTGATAATGTGTTGGAAGAACAAGGGGGAGGGGGAGACAGCTCGAGCACAGAGAGGTGCAGAAAAAAGGAACGCACAGACTGTTTCCGCTGTCCATCTTGCTGCCACATTTCCCGGCTGGAATGTAAGTCTGTCATCAGCAGTCAAGTGTAGCTATCCATAAAACAATTACACACACAGAGAGAAAGGCCGGTCACTTTGGTTCTGACATTTACATAGATCTGCGGCAAGAGCAGAATTGACCAGAATTTCTTGTTATTATCTGCTGCTGTGCCACTTCTACACACCGGCATACACTCACACACAGACACCTGCACAATGCAGCTCCTGACCTTTCGGACCCTGCCAAGCCCATCGAGGGTTTTGTGGCGTTTCATTTGTCAAAGTAATATCTTCCTTGGAAAAACGCCAAAGCAAGGAGAGCCAGAATAGAGTGGAGCAGATATAATGGCCTACAGTGTTTGAAACAATAGACACCTGAAGGTGTTTTTCTGTACCACTGTCCTTTATGTGCGCTGGTTTGTATATATGACAAGGAAAACAAATAATACAAATTTATGGTGATTAATAGCTGAATCTTTTGGATGTAAATAGTGCCAATTACATTTTGTGACAATAAAAAAGGTCATCCTATTCAATTTGCACTCATCGCCACGCATGGAGCGACAGGGAAACAGCTGAAATAAAATGATCTTATCGAGGCCTCACCGGCTTCACCACTTATCCTTTGCATGAAGGCAATTCTCTGATTACTAAGTAAACCCATTACTTCTGTGTGAGAGAGGGTGTCATGTTGTTTTTGGTAGGCGGGGAAAAGCCTCTGCAATGTGTGTGTGTGTATTTCTTATCCACATCATGACTGTGGGAGCATTTTTTTCTTGCACATCTTCAGGTGCCACATGTTTATGAGATGCTCATGAGATAGCTTTCGCTGAACACAGCGGACCTCACTGGCATTTTGTGTGAATGTTAACAATGTGCGGGTGCACATCTCTTTACAAGCAAGAAAATGAGAAACTCATCAAAGAAACTGTATACGTAAGTCAACGCAATCCCTGCCCGTCGACATGAGGCAGGCATACTATGAGAAAGGATGAGGGGGGCATGAAAGCTCTTTGAGTCTTTCTTTGTAGCAGCAACATTGAATGTTGAGCTGAATTCCTCTGTAATCTTGAATCTTTTCTCTGTGGAATACTGATATGTTGCCTTTAGTATGGATAGGCTTTTACAGCTTACATCTAGCTGAGCGTACCCACCGCACTACCAGCCTCCGCAACGTCTGCCAAATGCACAGTGATCGGTGGCTGCTGACCACTTAAATGACAAGCATCAAACACTCGAAATCCTTTTCTGAAGGTATTACACAACAAAGTCTGCTGCAATGTGAAAAGAGGTTTGGCTAACTTGAGAATAGCCTGAACATGGTTGTTGGCAAAGAGCTGATCAACGGGCGATTAGACGATTAGAGCTGTTGACTTCATGATGACAACATGCAGTAGATTTATTGTTCAGGCTACTGCACAGATTTCTGTCAAATGATCATGTGTTTTAAACATAAATTTGAACTAGTTACTTAAAAGACTACTATCTGTCTGCTACACCCGCCTTCCTTTTAGCCTGGGTCTTCCTGTGCTCGAACGATTTAAAAACACAATTTTCATACATAAACTATATCACCATCTCCAAGTTAGAGCAATGCTTTCTATCTGCAGAGACAAAATGTCTGTAAAAGCTTTCACTTTAGACTTGGGAGCTACTGATTGGGCAGCAAGTGAGTCATCCAAGCATCAAGTCACTCATGCATCAGCAGAGCCTAAGAGAGCCTCTTGAACTATTTGAGGCCTGTGCAGACTTAAATGTTTCAGAAGGGGGGCGGAATAAGCTGGAGCTATAGGCATGCAGTGCACATCATAAAGCTTAGTTAGATAGTTCGAATAGGGAGTTTTTTTTTTCTCCATTGGTATTAAAACTCAAACTTTGTCTCAAAAAGGAGAAACTGGTCTTTCACATGCACTTGACTAAATTATGGAAGCCAAAGGCTTTCACACCAATTTGAAAATATCTGAAAGTTAAAACGTAAGAAGATAACATACAAAAAATTGAGAGATGCATTTTCTATTACATTTTTCAATTTAGCATCCAATAACAGCCATCATTACTGGACAAAGACTCTAAACCTTCTCCGAAATGTCTGTAAACTGTCTCTAAAATTCCTTCCAAATCCTCATGTTTTTATGATAAATCCAACATCAGAGGACAAATTATTTATGAAAGACTTAATTTTTAAAAATGTGTATCAATTCAATGAAAAAGCATTTGTAAAAGCTGTTTTACAAACTCATAGACACGGGCAGGCCAGAAAAGACTGGCCAAGGGTACCACCTTTACTGGGAATACTGGCATAGAACTACAGACACCTGGGATTGCTCAGCTTCTGCTGGAAAGGGAAAGCGGAATATCCTCCAAGACTGACAATGCTTCATCATGAATCATGGCACACACCGACCAAAAGCTTCTCTCCACTCTTACAACGTTGATTTTTTTCTGGTCTGTCATTCAGACTGTTTCTAGCAATTAAAGGAGAACTTCGGTATTTTTCAACCTGTACCTACATTGTAGCATGCTATATGATCATTTACTCACCCAGACAGTTGTGGCGCAACTCGAACTCGAAAATATTTACAGATTACACGCGATCAGCATAAATCCATATAACGGGCGCAATGGGGCAATCGGTGCTCGCCCACTAAATAAGGCATTATCTGCCACAAAACGCCTTGTTTTTACCAATGTGTTGTTAGCAAATGCTAGTCGGATCCCTCTGTGAGCTGTATGCAGCATGTACCTCCTTTGTTGTTGTTATTCCGGGGTCCTTTCAAGCCTTTTTTGCTGACCTACAACCTGCCTGCAACAGCGATTACGTCACTACCATGCGCCATGAAAAAAGGGCAAATTCACTTCGTTCTGAAAACGGTCGGCTACAATCTACTTTTACAACTTGTAAATACACAAACATGGACCATGTTGCTATTATCTTAGCAAATAGCTAACTGTCCTACAGTACGGAGTGATCTATGAGGGAATTCGCCCCATTGCCATGTGTGTGTTTGGGCTCATTGTCTTAATTTCCTCTTCAGCGAATGGCAACATGACTTCTTCCAGTATCCTGATACTCAAACTGATCCGTGATTCCTGGTATGCAGTAAATACAGAAACATCTTCATACCTGGGTGCTGAGGCTCGGTAACCTGCTGCATTAGATGCTTCCCCAGCTGTTCCAGACTGTGGCTTAACGGGCCAAAGTCGGCTCTGATGTCAGCATCCAGCAGCAGTTTCTCACATTTCCGTCTCCTCGCCGCCCCCTGCAGGCCACCGGTGTGAAGGAGGACCAGCTGCTGGTCTCTGTGCTCCCAGGTTTACCCACAGCAGCAGAGTTCTTCCTCCTGCCCGACAAACAGCTGACCGAGGGGAAGCCGGACAAGAGCGCCGCTCACTTAGACCAGGTCAGGCTTCCTCCTCTTCCTCATCCTCCTCCTCCTCCTCCTCCTCCTCC
>JAVQJG010193771.1:0-21359 GCA_036024015.1 Craterocephalus amniculus | reverse complement strand
GAAAGTGAGCAGAGGAGAGTTAAATGCTGTGGAGAACAGGTGAACAGCATGATGATAATTACCAGGCACAGGTGGAAACAATCAGAAGCCTAGTCAAAGCACCAATCAGACCATGACAGTTGTAGCTGATGTGTTCAGTGAAGGTTTCTCTATGCCGATGACATCATTCTCCCCCCATTTAAACACTAACGTATCAAAAAGCAGTGCAGTAGTGGCAAAACTTGAATATGCACAAACTCTTATGACATTTACATAAAGTGATCATTAATCACAAAAACTACAATAATCAGGATTAGATGTAAAAATGAAATAACTCATATAAGTTGTTACAACTACCATTCAGAGGTTGAAGATGGGTGGAGACGAAGAGGAGGCTTTAAACTCATCAGTAACTGTTTTCATCAGTTTTTTGCTAAATAAAAGGTCAGAGATGACAGGTCAGAGGTAAAGTCTACAGTATGTATATGAGTGAGCACGAATAAAGGCCATTACAAACGAACTCTGAATATTTCGTCTGAATAGTTTGTGCAGCAATATTTTTATCGAACCAATCTCAAGCCAATGTGGAGAAATTCTGTCCAACAATTTTGCAAGTTTAATGCTTTAACTGATTTTAACTAGATTTTTGTTAATATTTGCATTGAGGATAGTAAGTGTTGCTTCTTCATGCAAACTTTGTATCATTATACCCGATCATCTTATCGTATTTCTGTCACACCACTCTAAGTTTGTTTGACGAGCAAGAAAAGGACGAATGACTGCAAAGACAATGGCCCTCGTTTTATCAAACGAACGTCAGACAGATACATGCTCTCAAGCACAGAAATTGATCTTTTCTTTAAGTATCAGACTTGCATGATTTTACCTCTTACACACTTGTGTTTGGACTATCGTTACAGATAGTACCCACCACACACAGACTGGCTCAGACAGCCTCGACCGTAAATAAGCAGATTTGCCCTGGAGAGGCTGATAAGGAAACGAGGAGGGATCCAGCAGGGGTTTTCTCTGCATATGTGTGCTGATAAAAGATTTAAATGCATACAAACTCTTTTTACAAAACCTCAAGATAACAAAACAATTTTTGGAGCCCTCCAGTTGTGGAGGGGTGAAGAAGATAACCACTGACTATATCCTGCCAGGTGTGTTTGCCTCATATTTCAACATAACTTATGTAAATCATATTCAACAAACGCTGAACATCGTGCTTGCAAAGTGGAGGCTGCTATCTGTTTGCTTGACTTTTTTAATGATGCGATGTGTAAAACCTCGGCTTTGCCCTCTCACTCAGCGGTGAAAATATTTACGTATGTTGTGCTCTGCAAACACGGCTGTGAACCGTTCCAGTGTGTGTGTGTTGTTTGTCTGAGGGTAGAAGAAGTGGGTGAGCTACATTTGACTTCAGTTAGAATTTGATAGTGGTCTTCAGGGGCTGTCAGCGGGACTTCCTGGTCTCATTTATCCTCGCGCTTTAATTGGTTCATTCATGCAGCTGATTGACCCGAGTGGCCAGCAGTTTGGTTGAAAACATCACAGGAAGGTATCAGCTTTCAGGATTTCAGTTACAATAAAGAGTTGGTGATATTAAAGCTATTTTTTCATGGTGTTCAAGCTGACATTGGAGTCAACTATTCAGTTCAGCTGATTGAAAGTAGCTAAGACAAATTTATTTCTGTAGCACTTCACACCAGCAGATACTGAACAAAGTGCTGAACACAAAAGAGTTAAAACATAAAGATAATCTGATAAAATAACAGATAAAAGAATGAATAGAATAAAAGAATGATTGTGTTATTCAGCAGCCAGGTTAGCCATGTACCTCAGAGATGGACACGAGAGGAAGTAAAGCACTGAGGCTTTGCAGCCTTCACCCGTCACATCCCACTTTGTTTTCATGACTCTTGCACGGGTGACTGCCTCTAAGGTTTTAGAAGAAAGGGCTCAACATGTTGGGAGCAGAGGTGAAAAACACCGACTTCTGCTACTAGTTAGAAGCGCCGGAGTCACATTTCACAGCAGGACAACAGATGCTGCTCATGAGGCTCCAGTGCTGAGAAAAAACACCACGATATCTGTTTAGGGTTTGTCTTGTTGGTGTTTTTCCTGTAGTTAAAATGTTTTGATTGTGAATCACAGTACAAACAAGATGCTTTTCAAAGACGGGACGACTTAATTGTTTAATGAATTACAGGTACTAATGGGAAAATTTGAATATGCCGGAAAAGTTTTTTTATTCAGGCAATTCAACATAAAAGGTGAAACCAACACATTTTATGTACTAAGTACAGATGCAAGATGACCTTATTTAAAATTTTTATTGTATTTAAATTCTTTTTTTTTTTTATTTCAAGCAATATTCAAAATTTTTTAATTTGAGGTTTTTTGAAGCTGCAAATCCTAATCAGCAAAATCTAAAATAATAACTGACATATATTGATTTGCATACTATGTCTATATTGTCTATAATTAATTTTTGAAGTTAAGTTACAGAAATGCAGCCCTTTTTCAGGATATTCTAATTTCTGAGTAGTACTTGTAAGTAATTATTTAATTGTGTGATTCTCTAAACTAACATTTAGTTTCACTAATGGTGATTAATGGCAGTCCCCGGCCACTTTACTAGCACCAGGTCAGACTCGTTTTTCCTTCAGAGCGGCCTTTACTCTTAGAATGATCAATCCAAAAAGTTGATGGGAACATTCCTCAGAGGTTTAAAGAGTTTCAGTGTAACTTCTGTTTCCCATTTGTCACAGAAAGAAGGTCACATCTGTACGAAGCCCTCCCTTCATCCTTCAGTTTTGAAGCTACCACTGAAATAAGAAGCATGAAGCTTCAATGAACCAACAGATTTTTAAGGACTAACACACAAATAGTTCTTTGAGTTTGTTTCCTACACATTCAGTACAATGTTAACCTGATGTCTTTCCAACATCTGCAACCTTTAGCTTTAGATTTTGGTTCACTGAAGCTCCATTTCTGCATCATTATTTGTTTTTTGTAGTCCTGGGCAAGCATTGACATTTATTAAATTGTATTGCTCCAGATAAAACATTGTCTTATGGACTCAAACAAGTTGTGCATTGCATATGGAGCAAGCAAAGCTAAATACTGTATAAAATATAATGTAATACTGCACACATGCAAAAGCACATTTCTAATTAAAACAATGTTTTAGAATTTATTTAAAATTGAATGAATATACATATATTTTTTTTGCAGCATTCTGATTTGAATTTCATCAATAACCTTTTCCCACAGGATAATGATGAATTTAAGAATAAAATAATAATAAACCATTAATGAATAACTGTATCCTTCAGTGAGTGCAGTCATTCATAGCAAGAAAACATGAATAATAGCTGAGTTTCCTTCACACTGATCTACTCTGACGTGTCCGAAGCCAGATACCTGCGTCTCTTATAGGATCAACGTCTGGGCTCAGGCTCTGAGCTGAGGAAGTCCTCAGGATCAAGCTGAGGCCTCCATCAGTCACATAACTCCTGTGAAATGTTATTACTGCTCCGTCTTGAGTGATGCACCAAAACACCGGCAGAGCATTCTGGGATTTTGAGTGTTAGCATTACATGTGCTGCAAGACACCGGTGGGCCAGTTCTAGTCTACTTTTGGTATTGCCTCGCGGGCTAAATATTATTACATTGGAGGCCAAATTTTGCCCGCAGGCCAGAGTTTGACACCTTCGTTCTAGAATGTCTTTGCAAATATTCTTATTTTCTTCTGATACTTTGAGGTCCTAAACCTAAAGTAGAAGTTGTTTTGCTTAGAACTAGCCAAACTCTGAGTGAAATCTCAAATGAAACAACAAATTAATTAAAACTTGAAATACAAATGATTAGTCACATATGTGGTTAGGTCCTGAGCTTCTTGCTTGTAAGTCCTGTGTTTTTTTCCAAAACCTGCTTGATAAAATGCTCCAGAAACACACTTAATAGCTACAGTATATTTGATGCTCCAGAATGAGCAACTTTGGGATAAATGCTCATGTCAGTTTGCAAACATGCTAACAAATAATCATACCAACACTTTTTAGTGTAGCACGCAATATTTCCTCTTTCCTGTCCCTTAATTTCTCCATTTTCCTAAAAAGGTTAAGATAAACCAACATGTTCTTATTAAATTTACGGCTGTAGCTCTCGTTTTATGACACGTTTTGTTTTAGCTGCTGTCCCTTTAAGTCTGCTCACATTTATCAAAAATAGCAGAGCTTGAGGTGGTTGTTGATTTCTTGTCAGATGTTGTGCCAAACTCTTCACATGGCTGTTAGTATGCAATCATGTTTCATGCCTAAAACACCAAGTCCAACAACAAAGGCCATAATGTTAAACGAGGGATTTTATGCATTTTCAGAATTCTCCGTTTGACCGAACAACGAATGATATAAGATATGATTTGTATTTTTTGTGTGGAGTTGTGTGCGGTCTATTAATGATGTTTTGTTGTATGTCTGTTGCTGCAGGTTGTTGCCTACTACAATGGAACAGCTAAAGAGATAATCTGGTCCCAGACAGAGAAGATCAACTGGCCCAGTGGTGGCCCGCCCCTGGACAACCCACCATGTGTCTTTTCCACAGATGACCCATCCTGCAATGATGGTATGCAATTCAAAACTTCTGATCCAACATATAGTAGACCAGTAGGGTAGCATGGGTTGATTCATGTTGCCTCTGACTATACAAAGAGAATAAATACAAGAGTGCTCTTACACAGCCCTGACATCAAGGATTTATTAGATTTAATTACATATTTCTTCTCGTAACTTGGGTTAGATGGAATTTTGCTAGAAATTATGACGCACTTATGCATTTTTTGTGGAACCGATGTCATCTGTTTTATTATCATGGATGCTACATTAATTAATGCCTAGATTTTCCTTATTTTGATCTACAGAAGTGCTGGGTGTGGTGGTGTTGAAAGCTCTGAGTGACAGTTTTAGACCGACGGATGATATAGCGAGTGGGAAAACCACAGCAATTATAAATATATCGTGGGATGAAGGCAGGGTAATCAGTGAAAGAGCAATAAATCTTATTTCATCCTCGAATCTTGGGCCAAGATTTAATTATTTGCAGAGCCGAGAAACTGAAGGTTGCCTTTTCCAGCTTTAACTTCAGGCGAAGGACAATTCAGTTCAGACTATTTCGTTTTTTTTCTGAAAAATATTAAAATTTAATAGTTTCACAAATTCAAAAAGTATGCTAGCTCTGGCTAAACAGTTGTCAAGTTACGTTAATAACTCACGACTATTTCTTTACACGGGTGATTTGTGGAGTGCTGGCTAGCAAAACTGACTTGTAGCTGGAATATTTTAAAGTTAGCAAAATTATTGATTGTTTTGGTCCTCGCATTATTTGTTTCCAGCTTCTGCAGAGTTAAAAAAAACAACAACTCCCTAACGTTGGCCATGAGCTTATCAAACATTCCCCTCTGAGAAACCGTGTAAACCAACGCTCTGTCCCCCCCACCACGCCTCCGTCAGACCCTGAACCCTTCCTCCCACTCAGGCATGGATGCACAGCGTCCAGGCCTGCTGTGCTGTAGCCTCCCTCCCCACAATGTGTCTGACTGTGTGAACACGTGCTTTTATGTACGGAAATTTTTGATGCACCTGTGCAGCGTGTGCAGCTGCAGCCTCAGGCTATCTGATCCTGTTAATGTTCTTTGCTAATGTCCGTTTATATTCTCGGATGGGTTGTAAAAGATTTTTTTTTGTTCCAGGACAATAAATTAATTATGATTCTGATCAGACTCAAATATGACTTGTTTAGATTGTTGGTGTCTGGATAGCAGTATTAACCTTTGACGCCATTAGCCAAAAGTTAGCTAATTTTTTCCAGGTCCTGATACCAATTCTGATTATTAGTAATCATGCAGGCCGATAATTGATATTTAGAACAAATATTCATTCGAAGTAAAAATTTTATTCTTGACTTGAACTTTTGATGAATTATAAAAACCCAAACATTTAATTTAGATTAATTTCTACTTGTCATTCCACAAGTTTTAGTATTTGTATTAATGATACACAATATAAATTAAAATGGTCTTGCAGAACAGGTAAATAAATCCAGTCTTTTCTGCTGAATGACGTTGGTTCTCTAGCAGGTCGGGAGCTTCTTCACCTTTCAGCCGATGTAAACATCCCTCACACATAGGAGCAGGGAGAAGAAGCTAAGCACTAACTGCTAGCACTACGTCACGGAGCCTCTACTACGTTCATATTTCGGGTCTTTCACTAACATTATTGCTCATGGGTTGTAGAGGATTGTGATATTTATTTAAACACCAGCTGATTCTGCAGCAGACACAGCTGTCAGAACTTACCACCACGTTAGCCTGCTTGCAGCTTTCTACACGCAGCTGTCTTCAGATGCATCCACCTTCTTGGCCACGTATACATCTGCATTTGCCCACGTCACAGTCTTCTAGGCTAGATATAGATCCCCAATAAAATGTCAAAGTGAAAATCATAGCTTTCTCACTATGTTGACCCAGCTCTCCCACACCAAACCTTGAAAATAGATTAACGGCGATAATTTTCTTATTGTGCGATAACAGTCTTAAATTAATGCAGCGGCCCAGCACTAAGCTTTAATCAACTGTTTTCAGTTGTTAATATATATATATATATATATATATGAACAACTGAAAACATCAAATCCCATGTAACATTTTTTAATAATGAAAAATCTTCTTTGCTCTGGTTGATATATGAATATGACACAAACAGGGAGAGATGGCAGAAAGAGACACAAACATGGCAGAATGAGGAGAACAACAGATATACAGCGAGAAGCCAGTAAGAAATAGGGAAGACAAACCTGCTGCCTCTGCCTCATTTTAGGAAGCTGGGCTAAAAAATTTGGTGCTGACAATATCCAGTAGACTGGAACGGTTACTGGAACGGTTACTGGAGGTTACAGCGAATCATTGGGAAACAATTGGCCACCTTTAAATGAGAGTTTTAATTCCTCTTTAATCGGGAATTAAAGTTAATTAACAACACCTGGATTTAAAGTGGAATTAAGAAAACGTGTTTTCCATGTAAACCTTAATAAGGAATAAACCCGAAGGTGAAGAATTTAATTTCAAAATATTTAATTCAGAACTATTAATTCTGAATTAAAAAACATCACGTAACCATAGCCAATATGTAAAAATCACTAAGATCCTCCAAAATCAAAGCTGTGAAAACTGGCCTAATGTAATGATTGTAGAGGTCGTGCAGCTGTTTGGTCTGCTTGAAATCATGGACCGCTTCAATGTTTTTACTGCAGTGAGAACAGCGACGACACTCTAAGGCGGACCAAAGAAGCCGACTCTGGTCCATTTAAGAGCCGGGTGCCTTGTTTCAGTTGCAAAGAGTTTCCATTGGACCAGAAAAAGTGACGTATGTCAAACATGATAAGGCATCAAGAGGAAGGAAATGATGTAGAGTTGTTTGGGAAGGAGGAAAAATAAACCCAACAGAACTACATTTTCAGAAACACACACTCCTGCTTTATTATTATTGATCAGAGGATGTTTTGTAGAGTAGGCTGCTATCATCTAGAGAGCCAGCAGTGAAGTCCAGGCAGCTTGCAGCTTGAACACAAACCAAACAAAACGCTCCTACATCCTCCTCGAGAAGCGAGAACTTTGTTCTTATTCTAGACACCACAAGAACAAAACAGCGTCATTTTGTTCTCACCGGATGTGAATGAGGACACTTCTAGACACATCAAGCTGGCCAAACTTTTTTCTAGTGGGCGTCCGAGAAGTGTAGCGGGATTGGTTGGACATGTGAGGTGGGCTTAGATAAGGTGTGAAAGCATGAAGGGGGACGTAGTGACTTCCGCATTTCTGCTGATGCAGGATGAATGAACAGCTTTAACTAACAGCTGATGGAGGTGGTGAGAAAGTACAGAAACGTTTCCAACACAATAAATAAACTGCAACGTGCACAGTCCTACACTGTCACTGACCAAGTTCACGTAAAATAAAAATAACCGGCTCATTGCACATAGAGACACAGACGACCCCCCGTAGTAACCCCCACCCCGTCTGGCAAGCTGCTTCTCATTAAGTATGAAATGACGAAAAAAAAACAACTTTTCTCTCGAACTTGTGGCCTCAAGAACAAGAATGTAACAAGACTTAAGGACGGTGGGAAAACTTTGGGAAATGCCAACCCAATCAGACTGAGGACCAGACTCATGGACCAAGAAAATCCATGGAGGCTCCAAACATTATCAATATGCATTTTGACAAAATCTGCTTTAAAGCGGGCGGCAGTGGCTCAGTGGGTAGAGCAGTCGCCAAACAGGAGGTCGGCGGTTCGATTCCACTCCATGTTGAAGTGTCCTTGGGCAAGACACTGAACCCTACCTTGCTTCCCGGTTTGCCTATCGGGGGTATGAATGTGTGCGAATGGTTAAATAATTAGCAAGTATGTATCAATAGGTGCTGTGTGAATGGGTATGTATGGGTGAATGAGACATGTCATGTAAAAGCGCTTTGAGTGGTCATATGTGGAAAGTGCTCTACAAGTACACTCCATTTACCATGACCATTTAAAGTAATGGAAATTCAACACCTGTGCAATGAATTCAGCTGTAAGTTACTTACAAGAAAAAGTGAGTTTTCTCACACAGCCCGTAGCATCACAATGCTGGAGATACTTGTTGATTCCTCCGCTGTGTAATGCATGTAGAGTATAATCAGATCAAACTTTCACCATAGCTGAAGTGTGCATGTAATCACACTGAGTGTAAGTTGTACGCGGGGTTAAATCAGTTTGCATCTGGTCATAATCATTTCATAGACATTACTACTGCAGAACCATTTGTCCGAGGAACAAATGCCAATTATTCTTTCTCACCGAGAACAAAACCCAGATGTTGGTGGGTGTTTTTGTTCACACTTGAAAGGATTTTAACTCCTTCAGTTTGCATAATTCTGGGTAATAAGGGAGTCGAGATTCGCCTTTTTAATTTTCAAACTCTGCACTATTCATTAAATGCATTAAATGGTACCTAAACCCTGTGCAGTTACACTTCTGCAAAATGTAGCAAATAATAATAATAATAATGATAAATATAATGATAATAATAATAATACAAAATATATATTTAAAATATTATCAATAATAATATAAAAATATTATCAACAATAATCATAATTGTAATAATATTAACACCAATAAAAAAATATATTGATAATAATAATAATTGGCTCCAGATCTAATGATAGATTTTTAATTACAGCCCTCAGCTGATCCAGTGAATCACAGCAAGTGGTGGCTGGAGTCCATTTTGGCTTTAACTATTCATCAGGGATGCCAGCGCTGTGTAATTGTGTGAAACTGTTGCTCGTGTTTGGTGGTTTGACAGATAGCTTCAGCAGTGCAGCTGCACACCAGGAAGTCACAGCTGCGAATTTCAAAGCACGCATTTCTTTCCTCCTCTTTATTTTCACAGATATGAATGTGGACATCTGTTGAGCATATGAGAGCGTAACCTTTTTTTTTCTCCCCTCCTCCTCTTTCCAGGTCAGCTGCCAGTGCTGGGTATTGTAGCTGTGGGTTCTGGCTTGGCGCTCATCATTTTCGGGATCTCCAGCTTCCTCATTTACAGGTGAGTTTGATCCCGCCGAGGTGCCGCTTCCCGTCTGAGCTTCCTTTAGCTCAAACAAGAGAAATGCTGAGATTCCCTTTTTGAAATCGGCTCGCAGAAGAAAGAAATGAAGGAGTGGGAGACAGACGTGTGTTTGAGACAGGATTTATGGAGTGTGCTGCGAGATGCTGGTGTGCTGTTTATGCAGTGGTTGCCACAGCAACAGCTCAGCAGGTGACAACATTAAAGCAGCGGTGAAGTCTGGAAGCTGCCAAGTGAGCTCATATACTGGTCCTCTACCGCCCTCACATACGGATCATTCCTGGTTAAATACCTTTATTCCCCAGGGTTAAAGACAATAACAGAATTAGAGACACATATTTCTACTTCATTTTGTTTTCCCTTTAATTAATTAAACTTAAAATGGCTTATTTTTTGTCTTGCAAAACTATTATTCTTATATTTTGAACATCTCAAATACAACCCCAATTAAAAATAAAGTTACAAAAGGCGGATGATAGGAGAATAAAAACATTTTTTAGTCGTACATCACTGCTTTCAGTATGAGCCCACGTTTTTCTCGTTATGCATCTTTTTATGTGTCATTCCTGCAACATGCGCTCGAAACTGTGGCACGATGTTATTTCGAAGCTTTGAGGAGCAAATGGGGAGAGGATCTCCAGTTTGGCAGTAAATGTGAGAAAATTAAGAAAACAGCATCCCATGATGAAATGTTTTAGAATTTTTGCATATTTTTTCCTTAATAACACATAATTTCATCGGTTGACCCTGAGCTGGACGTCCAAGCTCTTCGATCCAACAGGCTACACAGCATCATCCATCACAGGCGGATCATAATCATACGGACCATTAAACAGCTGGGAAACTTTTGCCAAGAGTAATAACATTGAGTTATAAAAATGTCACAAAAAATGAAGCCTTGTGTTTGTCCAGACGTTGGGTGGATAAACAGTGTTTATTGTGTTCAGACTAATCACTATTCCAGATCTTTAGTTGGGGGTGAGGGATCTGTTTGAAAGACAAAAAGGACCATTCATGCTGTTATCAGCAGCAACTTTAGCTGACAGCAGTCTGTAAGCAGAGTAGTGGGGGATGTGAGCGGTGGATTTACACTCCTCCAACCACATCGTGTGCCGTTCTGCACACGATACCGAGGCATGACTGAGGCGGGCAGTCTGATCTGTGGCAATCCCTTTTGCACATATTAAGATATATCCAGGAAGAATCCATTAAAAATTGTTATAAAGTGAACATAATCAGTGTTTCTGTAAACTACATGTGAACTCTTCATGCAGTTTACTGTGCTTTAAATCACAAAATGAAGCAGGATCCAACAATATGTGAGTGTTTAGATAAGGAAATTACTTTAATCGCCGCCTACAAGCTGATTTCAGACACATCTTTGCAATATCTAATGTAATTCTAATGGTTTTAACTGTGCTCCGCATTCAGCTGTAAAAACAAACCGAAATGAAATTGTTGCAGACTCCCAAGTGGCAAAGCTTACATGTTTATGTTTTACTATTAAGCCTTGTTTAATTACGCTAGAGGTAAATCATGCATGCTCCAAGTAATTAAGCTGCAGCCCTGGAAGCATTTTAAACCCTGGTTTATGTGGTGGGAAATATCTGCAAGCAGCGAAGGGATATTAATGTTTCTACTTCTTCTGTCTTTTACATAAGCAGCTAACGCTACTCTCTACTTACAAATGCACCGCTCTATAATTCACACGTTACTGCTAAGAAATCACACGGTAATCTGATTACTTTCCTAATACTGACCATTAACACAAACGAGTGTTAATCACCAGCCAATCAGAGTGGATTTTGATCAGAGGAATGGTGGAAGAAAGATGGAGGAGCAGCTATCCACCCGAGGTAATTCCACTAAATCTGAGTTAATCATGCCAAAAATCACATAACCACCAGATTATTATGCAGATGGAGAATTTATTCCTCATTAAATTAGTTTCTTCTTTGTTTTTTTTTGTTTTTTTTTCAGCTCACAGTTCAGCAAGCGCTACATGGTCTCCAAACTAGGTAGCTAGTTTCTCTGGACTCTTGGCCGGTAAGTTTCCGTTTTAAGAGTTCATTAAAATTAAAGAGTAAATAAATAAAACGGGAGATCCAAGTATAACATTCGATGGCAGCAAGTATCTATTTCTGTTATGGGAATTTAACTGGGAAACTGGTCTGTGACCTTCGGTTTGGGACTCTCTGCCCCAGTGCAGCTATATTTAGACCCTTTTACTTAAGTATTACCGAACATGTTTTCCTTCAGTAGATTTGAGTCGGTGTCAGGATAAATGTAAAGCTTTTAAAATGATTTGAGCTTTTTTGTTTTTTTCCACACCTAATGCTAACAAATCACTTCCTGTTTTTGCAGACACCGGCGGGGCTGACGGACAGAGAGGTGGACAGCAGAGCTTTTAACACATCGACCAGCTGCTGAAGGGCCTTTATTTTCACACACTTGACCTATAAAAACACCACTAAAATGGAATATTTACTCTCCGACAGTAATGCAAATTTACCCGTCTGAAACATTCATGTTTAATCTATATTTTTGATATGAAAGAAAAAATATATATAATTTCTGAATAATTATTATGAATGAATAATATGTTATTTTCATGCTATTTTTTTCTTTTAAATAATAATCGGATCACTCTGTCTTGGGAATTGTAATTTATGTAATTTAAACAGTTTACTGGTGTATTTTATGTCAGAAAAACCTAGTTTTGATAATAGAAGTGATAAATAATAAATGTACTTACATTTCACTGAATATTAAACTAAATAAAAATGCACTGGTGAATGAAATCTTCTGATTCTTTTTACTGCCTTGCTTTAGAAACCATTTTTACTTTAAATGGGCTCACATCAAGCCAAAGTCAAAGCTTTTTTTTTCTAAGCTTGAAGAAGATTTTGTCTTTTAAAACTTAAAAAACAGAATCAACTATTAAACTATAAAAGGACTCATCATTACTGCAAGATTTTATGAGTGTAAGGTGATTTCCTGGCCTGAAATATTTACATCTACATTACATTTTCCATGTTAAATGCCGTGGAGCTTCTTGTTGGGCGGCTGGGCAGTGGGCTGCTCTCGGCCGGTCTGCTGGGCAGCAGCAGTGTGAGGCGATGTTAAGCAGAGCAGCAGTGACTCTGTTGTTTTAATGGAGGGGTTGGTCCAGAGGAGGTGCTCACAAACAGGACCCGTGAAACAATAGAGCCAGTGTGGAGCTGCACACTTTACCCCTCTGGCTGCCAGGCCTCCAAACGAGGCTCTTTAAATAGAAAAGTCTGGGGAGGAGGTTGGTTGGTTGGTGGTGGTGTGTGTTTGGGGACTAGAGGTCACTGGTGCATTAATGCCCTTGAAAAGTTAGCAAATTTCTGATTTGACCTGCCTAACAACTACAAAAACAACCAGTTTTTTGCAGCACTTTGGCTGGAGTACGGAGAACAGCTAAAACATGTTGATATGCAAACGCTGCAATAATGCCCTGCTGCCATCTGGAAGTGTTTTACACCTTTTAGATTGCCCTGGAATGCCTGAGCTGTGCTCGTTTTTCATTTCTAAGTGTTTAAAACCGAAAATGAGTCCCCCAACCCATTCACCGACACAAAAAAAACGTAGAGGAAAAAATGAAAAGAAAAGCAAGCATGTAAAAACAAACTAAAAAACTGTGCAGTTTTATTTTTGAACATGTTCTTGCTTTAAATCATTAGATGTCAAGAAACAGCAGCTCCTCTGAGATTTGCCCCACATGTGTCGATTTGCTGGAATGCCTCTTATTCTCTGTGAAGCCTGCCTGCCAGGCCGGCGCTCAGAAATAACACCCCAAACGTGTCAAAAATATCACTGACAAGAAAATTAGGAGATGAATTACTCTGGTTCAGCTGTGCACACATTAGCAGCACTTTCTATCTGCATTTGATGCAATTTATACGCACATGATCCGCTGTAAGAGAATGAAATGATCAAACCAAGTGAATGAGAAATTTCTTAATTTTGTTTTCTTTTTAAGAGAGCTTTTTACGATATTCTTGTGTGTACTGCTTTCCCTCAGCTCTCATGTGTCATATATGCTCTGCTTTTGCATGCGCCCCGTTACCTCAGACCTCAGTGTCCCTTATGGGAGGCACACACCTTCATTCATTACTTTTCCACATTTACGTCTTAATTCCTTTGCTTCTCCAATCATGTGTAATCTGTTATGCTTTCATTTGCCATTAGAAATAATGTGATTGGCTCTGAGCTAAACCATGGAAAGGAGGTAATGGTGATAAGAGGGCTGAAAGGACGACTGAAATAGTTATTTAGAGTTTTAATCACTCTAATAGTGATTTCAAACAAGGCCTGCCGCCTGATAACTGGGAATAAATATCTCTAAAGTGGAATTTTCTGTTTATCCTGGCCAGGAACAACAAATGGCTTAATCTGGAATATTTGGAAAGTGTTCCTGTGGATCTTATTAATATGCTCTGTCCCTGTCCAATAAACAAGTAAAAAACATGGTACAAAGGCTACACTACAGATAAGAAAATATTACTGTTACAGCAATATAAACATGACAGTATCAAAATATTAATATCGCAAAGATGATAAGAAAGCCAAACATAATAAAATGACAGCACAGCATTCACAACAACATACAACACAGCCTCATTAGACAATGAAGTACATTTCAATTTCTACAAAATGAAGTAGTTTCTCAGTGCATTATTGTTGTTATTTTGTTATATAAAGTGGTTATTTTCTGTTTGATAATGTTAATTTAAGACAATTTAAGATAGAAGAGAAAACATTGTGTACTATAACAAAACAACCTAAACCAAATATTTCTCGAAGGACTTATTTTGTCGATGCAATCGGGACTATCCTTCCCTCAGTGATGATAATTTGTTCATGCATTTAAACAACTGTATGATAACATTAAAAAGAAGCGTGCAGCCTCCAGTGGTTGTGAGAGCAGGTGCATGGGAAGTGTCACTTGTCATTGGTAATTCCAAAATGTTGACAGTTACATGGCAAAAAGAAGGTATTTTAGCCAATTTGTTTCTATTTCACATGTTAAGCAAGTGCCTAAAACCAGTCTGGATGTGTTTTAGTAAAGTTTTTTCATGTTATTGACCAAAGGTAACCCAGAAGTAAAGAATAATTGGCATATGTGGGGTCAAACTTGCCCACATCCTTGTTCCTCAGATGCCTTTCTGGCTCATTGAAACCTCAATACTGAACTCTGGCAGAGTTTCCTCCCATGAAACAGTCTGGTACAGCATCCGTCTTGCATCCAGTCTCTTCTCTGAGCTCCCTCCAGTCAATAAAAGTCACTCTGAATTTGACTCTTGTTTTATCCCCTTTCTCGCTTTTCTTTCCTACTTTCCTCTAATAATGGCTTCTTGTGTTTCTTTGCCGAATAAACTACGGTGCACTTTCAAATCGCCCTGTGCTGCTATTAAGCAGTCCCTCCAGGGAGCTGCTAATGCAACGAAAAATCAGCCAAAGAGCATTTATCTAAAAGGAATAAATCATTTTGTCCTGGTTATATGATGGATTTGGGATGGCTAAAGTTTTTATTACATATTCCACCCTTTGAATTTGAAACTTCCTGGAAGGACTTATCAAGTGAAATTCTGCTGTAAAGTGATGCTCCATGGGGAGAAAAAAGTTGCAAAATGTGGCGCCTTTGCATCTGATTTTTTTTTTGCCCACATGTGACTGATGTTGGATATTTTTTAATGACAGTCTCATTGGAGCAAATCTGACCAGGCAACTTTCATATGTGTTCCTAGATCAGATTCATATCCTGAGCGGTAATGCTTCGTTTCATCCAACTTTGATGTCACAGGAGCGCATATCCACTACTTTCATTCATGGAATAGGTATAACTTCATCAGTTATGACTGTGAAAGGACGTTTAAACACATGAAGTATCCATATTTACTTACTGTATGTAAGCACTTCACAGTGTTATCCTGAGTGCATATTTGTCACATCAGGGTACCGTTCACACCAAGTGTGAAGAAGGTTGAATTAAAATTATACTGTGACCAATCTAAAAAAAAAAAATCTGATTTCAGTAAAAAAAACAGTGGATTTGAGCACTAAGACCTGCAGTCTCTGGGAATGTACCTTATAAAAATCAGTGTACCATCGAAATGAGTCAGAAACTGTTCTAAAGTTGTAAATCTGTGTAGTTCTTCTTTTAGGGAAGTATGCAAGAATGACCATTAGTTGGACATGGAATAATTCTTTCCTGTCACCAGTTACAGCAGGTTGTATTTAGAGACAAATTATATACTTGGTTATTTTGATTGAAGGGTATGTAGCATTTTTAGTTTATTTATTTTGTTTAATGATCGGAGTAAGTTTTCTAACTATTCAACTATCTTTACAATTCACAAATAACGATTTGACGTTTCTTCCAACGACTAAACATGTGACTTTTGATATGTCCTAATGTTTGCTACATGTTGCTATTTCTTTGAATGGAGTCCTTTGTCTAGGAGAGTAAAGAAAAAAAGTATTTTTTTCTCCATTTTAAACTTCTCCAAGAAGAACATGCTGTTCTGTGGATGTAAAACCTCATCAGAACGCAAAAAGTCAACACAAGTGTAATTGTGAGGGCCTCGATTATCAGATCAGAAACTGTTATCTCAGGAATTTCCAGCAGGAAAGACGGAAATCAAACGGAACTAAACAAATGGAGCAAGTTTACCCTTTATTTACGGCGATGGGTGAGATTAAATCCGAAGTGTTTCAAATGTTAAACCCCTGCGGGCTGGGAAAGGACAGACCACCAGGACTCTGGAGGATTTCTGTTGATTTAATCCAAGCCAGCTGTGTCATAACCTCGTGGTAAAACCATCATCTCAGGACATCTGCAGCGACCCCGAATAAAGCAGATCTATGTGCCACTGTGTCCTCACCCAGCTCACCACCGGGTTTTTCCTTTTCCCAGGAAATTGAAGCTGGAAAAGGAGCTGGCTGGAATGCTGTGGAGGATCCGGTGGGAGGACCTTCAGTTCGAGAGCCCCAACAAATACCACAAGCGAGCTGGCAGCCGGCTCACCCTCTCACAGGTAGACCGTGCTACTTTTTCATTCCTGAAAGTGTCACCGAGATGTCAGAAAAAGCCAGCTGACACAATGGGAATCACCAAAAAAAAAACGCAAAGCAAGTCCCAAACTTTTGTGAGTTAACACATTCCTGCAAGCTTTCCTGCGGCGGCTGCGTTTACAGGGGCAGACGTGTATTAAATGATTGTTAAAATAAGCCCGTGTCTGGCCTGAATGCATTATATAATACCCCATCACGTTCCTCTAGTATCGGGTTCTGTCGTCTCAGGGCTGAATGCATCTCCTTTGGGCTGCGTTTTATCCCACAAGTGCAGGTGCTCATGGAAAGCACACTCACACACACACACACACACACACATATACACACACACACACACGCACACGCACTCACACACACCTTTTTCATTACTGCGTCTCAGCACAGTTCCTGGGATAATGTGTGAGTGGAAAGGACGGCGATATTCCAAACCCGTGTATTTTCCAGCGCAGCACGTTGCCAATATTTGCATTCTATACAAGCGTGTACTTGACTGTGCTGGTTTTCTGCGTGCAACTACCCACTTCATTTTTATTCCCTCTGGGTGCATCGCAGACATTTGGCCAAGGTCTCTCCCTGCAAACAGAATGCTGTACAATCCTCGTACAGTATTTTCTCACTATGAACCCTTAGATTTAATCCTCTTTGCTCTAATCGACACCTCTTCTTCTCACTTCTTCTTTCCACCTTCTCAGAGAGGCTCCAGCTATGGCTCCTTGATAACTGCTCATGGAAAATATCAGCTATTTGCAAAAACTGGCTATTTTAAGGTAAGGCTTAGTTAGTTCTGACATTTTCAACTCCTGCGCACTCCTTTCCCGCCCACACATGTGCACACTCACAGAGAAAGCCGGAGAGCTGGAGAGGCGAGAGAAAGAAAGAGTGTGGGCGAATTTAGGTAGTTGGTTTTAATGCAAGCTGCAGAATGCGTCAGTTTTCCTTCTCCCTCTCTTTCTTTCTCTTTTTTTTCTTTTTTTCCTGGTTCTACACTCCCGCCTCGCAGTCTGGACATGAGCATCAAATTGCTGCTGTTAATTTATCCGAGTAAGATGGAGGAGGTGTGAGGAAATGTGACAAAAGCGGCTGCTGAATGAAGCCATAACTATTGTTTTTAGCTAAATGATGCAGGTTTTATTCCTTTATTTTGCATTAAATACTGATTCAGTAGTACAGATATAATACAAAGCCGGACATGCGGTGATGCAACACCTTTGGCAACCTGTACACACAGGAAAGGAAGTAAAGCTAATCACCCTGCATCCTTTTCTTCGCATAGAAAACGAGCAGATGTGTCTTCCTCTGCAGCAGAACGTACCTGTAGGCTGAACTCTCTCTAAACAATGCTGCCTGCCCTTCTCACCTCCCCTTTCTGCTTCTCACACAGACAGCTGCAGTTGTCATTTTCTTTATGTTTTTTTATTCTTTAAATACTGAATGCTCTTTCATGTTGCACACAGGGAAACCTGGTGGCCATCAAGCATGTCAATAAGAAGAGGATAGAGCTCACAAGACAGGTTTTAATGGAGCTTAAACATGTGAGTATTTGTGGATTGATGAACCTGATTTTAGTATGAATGAAGGGAATCACTTCGTTTTGTTTTTAAAGGAAATAAAAACCCATCTGAATCTCATCTAATGAGCCAACAGACTGCAGTCTTCTGGAAAGTAACTCAGTACTTCTATTTCTGATGCCTCTCATGGGTTTGATTGCTTAATGAATGAAGTTCTAAATCCTGTTAATCACTCACTGAACGTTACAGTAAGTGGATCGGCTGCTCTGACCTACAAAGAACCGCCTGCTCTGCTGCAGCACTAGTTTCTCCACAAAAGTCTTTCCTCCAAACACCGGAAATGAAATCTTTTTAATTTATTTGAACAAAACAAGTTCAGAGAAAACATTTCTAGTGCATACACTGGATACACTGGATTAAATAGTTAGATTTAATAAATGATGCCAGCAACAAGAACACAAAAAAAGTTTGAGATGCAAAGAAACAGAATAACTTTAGAAAATACATATTATAGATAATTGTAAAATGTAAATAAAAAAGAAGTCGATGATTTATAAATCTCATCAATCCATATTTATCCATAAAATTTCAGATGTGACATTGAGACATTTTACTGTTTTCTGGAAGACATGAGCTCATTTTGAATCTGGTGGCAGCAACGCATCTAAAAACTTGATGTTGGTGATGTTTGTGTTTACAGACGGATGTTTTCTTTTAACATCTGTCTGTAAACATTTTGGAAGTGAAGAGACCACGTGCTGAGGTTTTAGGAATATTGGATGCTGCAGGACACGCCGTCCATGCTTTCCAAAAGAAGTAAACTCTTTAATCCATGTGATCATAGAACAGTTTTGCACTTTGACGCAGAGCATTTTAAATGAGCTTTGGTCCAGAGAAGAAGCTGTTTCTGGATCGACTTCACATCTTGCTTCTTCTTTGTGGATTTCAGGGTGAATTTTGCCCACAGACAGATTTCTGGAAGTCCATGCAGTGGTTTCCAGTAGAAAAACATCTGCAACCAGTTTTGACATTCAGTCTCGTCCCCAGCGCACAGAGATTCACCCTGGTTCTCTGAATCTTTTGATGGTACATTGTAGATGGTTGAATCTTCAAAGTCATCACAATTATTTCACAATAATTAGAGTTTGATGCAGGTCTTTTCATCTTTACACTGAAGAGGCTTTACCTCTCTGAAATACTCCACTTACATCCAGTTAGTCACCTGTTGCCAGTGAATGTAATTAGTTGCCAAATGATCCAATTTTTGCTTGTGGTCAAACTTTGTGGAGATCAATCTGAAACGTAGCTCATATTTTCTATGAAATGATCATAAAATATGGGAATAATATAATAATTGAGTTTGGATTTTACTTACATTTTATCCAGCATCCCAATTTTGGTGGAACTGGGGTTGCACAGTGAGCAGATAAATTGGTACCTGGTGAGGGTGTCTTGATTGGGTATCAAAACAGTTTCCAAGAATGGAGCACAGCTCATATTTCTGTGGTTTAATCTTGCAGAGAATCATCCAAAAGTTACACAGAAGTGATTATCAGTTCAAATTTCCAACATCTAGATAGCATGCTGTGTCAGTCAGAGTCTAGATTACAGTAGACAGAGCATCTAGGCAGCACGTGTGGTGGGATGTAGTATGAAAAGAATAAATGTGTAAAGGAATCACTGATGCAGAGGCATGCTAAGCAGCATGTTTCACCCAGAGGTTGAGGGTGGGACAATGCCAGACATTAGTTGTGCAGAGATGTCAGTGCTTGACTGTCCAGATCCGTCTCCTGCTGAAAATATGTGGCTCCGAAAGTCAGGATTTTCTCCAACATGTGAGTCTCAGAAAAAAAACACATAAGTCACAATCTTTTGTGGCTGTTTACAAGAAGTGGAAGCTCGCTTCTTATTAACATTCTCACAGGATGTTGCTTGTTACTCGCAGCCAAAGACTTTACGTCCTTAAAGTGTCTCCTTAACATCAATAACAGCAGCTGCTGATGAAAAGCTCCCTCTGACTGGGAAATGTTTACAAGAAAGCGATAAGGAAGCCGGGGCAAGGGGGAAAAAATCTCACAATTTAATGTGGTTTGGTGATGGAAACAGTGCGGCACAGAGGAAAAGCCATAACTTGAAAATTACAGTGGGAGTCATGAACAAGATGGATGCTGGCGGAGAAGCGTTTTTGGCCTTTTCTTACTTAGTCTGTAGCTCTCTTCACATTAATTCTCCGTCTCGGCTCCGGATTGTGTGCAGTTTGTTGGAGAGGAGCAGCCTGTGGCCTCTCGGTCAGTAGGCAGGCACGCGGGGGGGAATGAGGCCGCTGTCTGAGCTGGCAGCCTCTCACATGCCACAGGGGCCTGATCGGCTGTCAAAACTCAGCTCATGAAAAAGCCAACCAGATGGAGGAAGAGACGGGTCTGCCAGTGGAAACTTAACCACTTATCTTCCAGAGCTCCTCCTCTCCCTCATAGGTCGGGTCTGCCTCTCACCAAAGTGCAGCAGGGGAAATTATATAGGCCGAAGGAAAGGCATGCATCTCCTGAGCTGTAAACCAGGAGCGACTCACCCTCCAGCTTTGTTGTTGCTCAATGAAAAGAGCAGGCCATAAAATAAATAGTCATCCTTCTTTCAGCACTCAGGCGAGTTGGAATTAAAACAGTTTATCATAAATATTATAAATATCTATCTGCCAGGTAGTGTCCCCTCATGTTTTCCTGATCCAATTATTTATTCATTTATTTATCTATTTATTTATTTGTTCCTTCACTGTATGTATGTATTGTGTGTATTTTATTTCATGGTGTGAGCTATGGGACAATCCACAGGTACTACTCGGATTAAATGTACACATATAGACAAAAAGTTTGCAAATCAACATATGTCAATTTTTATTTGTTTAGATTTTACTGATTAGGATTTGCAGCTTCAGAAACCTCAAAAGCTCAGAAAAATTGAATATTGGTTGAAACCAATAAAAGAATGGATTTAAAATAAAAACATTTCATCTGAAAGTAAAATCTTTGCATCTGTACTTAGTAAATCTATCTATCTATCTATCTATCTATCTATCTATCTATCTATCTATCTATCTATCTA
>JAVQJG010193746.1:0-14566 GCA_036024015.1 Craterocephalus amniculus | reverse complement strand
CTGCAAAGTATGGAGTTTAGGTGATCTGGTTTTATGATCGGCAACAAAAGACACTGATCGGCGATCACCGATCACGTACTTTTTTACGGAAATCGGCCGATCATGATCGGTGGCCGATCGATCGGAACACCACTAAATGTACCTTTTCCAGTTTTATTGTCATTACAGTGAAAGAATCTGTATACTTCAGTATAATATAACATGCGGGAATGCTAAATTACGTTCTAATGATGTACACTTTAACACTGATGTTAAGTTTAACATGATAAACGCACTTTAGACAATATGAACTGTAACACAACAAACAGCTACCAGAGGCTTACAGCTATGGACATGAATAGCATTTTGACTTTTACCAGCTGGAAAACGTGAGATGCAATTAACATTGTAACACCTGCTGTATAGACATTTGCACAGTTGCCTGATGAGATGGAGATAGTTACATAACTATTTCCATAAAAACTGGGCCCTTCATAACATTAATTGACGTTAAAAAAAACAGCAGTGGTTATTTAGTGATTAGCAAACCGCGTTATGCTAATGTTAACAACATTATCGATCTCCAACAGCAAAATAATATCAATGACATCATCTTTACTGTAACATTACATCTGTCTCTGTGGCGTTTTTCGTCCTCTTCTATCCTTTTTTTCCTCCCTGTTTGGGGTGTTTCAACATGTTACGCTTGTTGACAATACACCACCAAGTAGCGGGCAGGTAATCTGAGGGAGGGGGTGCGTCTTAGGAAAGTAGGCTATATCATTATTATTATTATTATTACTATAAAGCTTTTTATTCCATTAAATTAATGTGGGCATATTATTCTTTTCTGAAGACATTATAATACCAACTAGTTTTAAGAATAGTAGAAGTTACACTTTTTTTCTTGCCCCATTTCTGGCGCCCCCTGAATGTACGGCGCCCCTAGCATTTGCCTATACTGCCCATGCCACGGGCCGGCCCTGTGTGCAACAGGATTCTGTGATCTATCGTACGGCATCAAATGCAGCATTGAGATATGCGTAAGAGTTGGTTGGGCCTTGTGCATCTCATTGTTATAATTGCGCAGGATTTGTTCATACAGCTCATAGAGAATTTGAAGTTTAATTTTCCTCCATTTTCTCTCAACTTTCCTGCATTCTCTCTTCAGTTTCCTCACCATTCTTCTGTTTTGCCATAGTGTTTTCATTTTTCCTCAGGGTGTTCTTTATTTTTAAACACGGTGGAGGAATTTAATTTGTCATTCTTTGCTCTGGAATTTTTTTTAGCTAAATTATAGCCATGTAGCCATGTGCACAAAGAAATCATTGTATTAATTTGCCATCTCTTTAATTTCTATCATCACCTTTTAATTCTATCATCTATAACTCAATGTTTTTTATGTATTACTCCTATTCTGATTCAGTTATATATTGTAATATTCTTTCTTGCTTATTCCTCTAATATTCACTAGTATATTTCTACATGACTTGTACTTTATTTCAGCATCTTGTATCCTTTAAATCTCCTATATAAATTACTTTTCTGTTTCTCATACAGTGGGATAAAAGTGATAAAATATCCAAGTACAAGAGGGCTTGCTTCTAATAAAGAACCTCTTCATAATACAGTATATACTAATCTTTTTTATTTTTGTAACTGACAGAATTTGAGGACCTTTCCCCCAAAAAAACACCAACAGCATTAGCTGATTAACTGATTCCATAAAGTTTGTGTTATACATAGAGAGATGCACACGAAGTACTCGAAGGTACTGATACTCTATTTCTTTAGATGTTATAGTCACAACTGAGACTTGATCTAACAGTAACACAAAATTCTCAATCAAAATATTCAAATGTTTCCCTTTGAAACCATTGATTTCAATGCTTAATTTCTTCAACAAAGTAATTTCTAATTCATATTTTTAGTAAGTCCAACTTTGCCACAATAATACACAAATGCAAGAATCGTCACTTTTCCCATTTAGCCCGTTTAGCTTTTAGTAGCAGTAGTTTGTGAACTAAACCCTTTTCAAGGAAAAATGTCATTTAAAACAATCTTCAACTCTTTGACAAAAATGATTTATAAGACTGAATTGCTCGACAGCAGGTAAAATGGGAGTGGTTAGTGTGAATTGATGGTCACTGGGCTGGGGAAAGGCTGCTCCTGACCTCCTTAGGGGGGAATCTCATGTCAGGTCTAATATATAGTGCCGGCCTAATTTGGTACATAACTTTTGACTGAGCATAAAACAAAATGTCACTGTTACAATTCATCAAGTTTTACAGTATTAGACAGGGAATATATGGTAAGGGAATTGTATTCATAAATTAGATTTCTGGCACCATTCTCCTGCTTTAAAGCCAATTAGAAAGTGCTTAGAGTGAATCTGATTAGAATAAATCCTTCCTGAAATGCCATGAATTTAAACAGTGAATAGATTGTTTTACTGAATATTTTCTTTTGCAAAACATACAAAATAAAGGTGGGTACTTAGCATGTGATATGATACTGTGGGTTAAAGATACTGTGTTAGCGAACGCAAATGTTGGAGGCAACATTGCCATTCTGGCATCTGACCAGAGAAGGGGACAGGAGCGGCATTAATTACTCAGAGAGGAAAGTGGATAGCAGATGTGTTGGAAGGTGAAAATCAGATGGAAGAGAAAGTAGGGAAAATTTAATGTGTAGCTGTCAGGTCTGGAAAGTTTCCAAATGTATGGGCCAGAAGGAGGTGAGATGTGGCTGAGACAGAGAAACTGAACTGAGGTGGTCATTATGATAACTGCATACTATGTAACTTGTCTTTCAGATAAAGTTGAATCAAATCTGAATAAAAATCAGGGATGAATGGAATTGGACACAGTTTTAGAGTCATGGGTGAATTACAGTCGTTCAAACATTTTTTTTTTAAATTTGCATTTACATTGCAAAGAATAAACTAAGGTCATTATAGGTGATGCAGTACTACAGCATTTATGCTTGTTCAGTATTTCGGAAAATGTACAACAATGGTATAATGGTACATGTATCCACATTCGATCAGTATGAAACAGAGGCTTACAGAAGTTTCCACACAGAAGAGTAAATGAGTTGCTCCATAGCACCTGGGTAGTGGATGTTAAGGCTAGTGAGTTTTAACAAGAAACCAGAGCTTGAAGAGCCTCCTCTCTCTTTAAAATCTCTTGTTTGGTACAGTAGCACTTTGTATTCCTGGTGAAGGATGTCAATGGACAAAGACAAGTGGAGAAGATGAAAGCAGTCCATTGGACTTGTGGCGAGGCATTTTCGAGATTCGCTCTCCCTGTAGTTCCCTCTTCCTGTAGAAAGAAGCGACTCTGGCGGTTAACTGCTCATTCAAAAAAATTGTGTTAATAGCCAAACATGTCATAGACTCACATCTAATCATACAAAACTTTATATTTTAAAGCCCACATTCTATCAAAGTTGAACTGTGGATTAATTAATATTTCTACAAGTTTGAATTATCTTTATTTTCTCCTGAAATAGCCCTCCATCCCTTATATGTATGTGCAGAGATTATGATACTATTTTTTCCCCATATGCTATTTATTCTTTTTATTTATCAGAGAATTGGAGAATTTACAAAATTTATTGGTTTTTGGTTTCATTTTAAATTCCATTAAATGTGTGAAGTTTTTGCACTCCCATACTGATCCCATACTGTAGAAAATGAACCAAATTGTAACCTTAAAACTGAGACATGTACCAAAGCATTATTTTGGCGTACCGTACTATAACACCCCTATTGAGCACACATTTACAACAAAGATAAATGCAAAGGTCAAAAGTAGTGTCAAAAGTAGCAAAGACCTTTTCATCACTGTATTGACTGATGAATACTGCTTAAAACCACTTAAAGCATTTATCAGCTGCTGGCTTCTCGCTTCTCGCTGAAAGAACAAAACTGAGAGGAGAAGTAGTGCCCTTCTTCATCTCAGCTGCCCATTTTTCCTTTCATTAGCTCTTTATGTGGTCAAAAGCTATCTACAACAACATCTTTAACATGAGGAAAAATGGAACTTTGCTTGCCTCCCTGCATAACACATTTTGTGTTTATTTTAGGGAATATACATTATGCTCAGAGCACTGGTGCTCTGTGTTATTTGTAATTTCTTGCATGTTTAAACAAGCTACTTGTGTATTTTATATTACATCAACTGAATATGACCCATGTTGGAGTGGAGGTTAACTAAGACATCCCTCCACCCGATGAGTTGAATTAACTTGAAGTGGTACACAGTGATGATTACAAGATCCATGAGCTTGCTACTGTCTCAGATAAGCAATCCATGTTCTTTTAGCAGGAGCCTTTTTTCCCGTCTGCAGAGGTTTGACTTCATATCGCCCATCCAGTCTTTTATGAGTAATGACCTGTTACATTGGTGATCCCCCCCCTGCTGCTCTAATCACTCAAGTGATGATACACTGGGAGCCTGGTGGGATATACTACCCCTGAGCAGTAATTACACAGGTCTAGTGTCCTAACTGCGCTGATATGGGTTCTGCTAACCCACAAACAATGAAAAGGAAAGAGCAGAGGAGACTCCCACTCACACAATCAAATTTCAATGGTGCTGGGGATGAAATGGTTAAATACAAAAGGAAATAAGTCAGTGTTGTTTAAGATGCGTCACCAACCCAGAACAGCCTGTCCTTCATGTTGTGTTAGTATCTTTAATGGAAGAAAAAATGTTATAACTCTGACACTGACATAAAGTTCAAGAAAAAAACAATAGGACATAGCATTTTAGAAAATATAAAAATGATATTCACATCATGAGAAACTTAAAGAACTTTGTGATATATTCCTAATACCATTCATTGCCTTATGTACTTACTGAAATCTCATACTGTACTAGGTAAAAGTCAAATGTTTTCAGCTGATTTAAATAATTCTAAATGCACAATCAAATAAGCATGATTATTTCATGTTTTAAAAAAAGATTACATACCCAGAGCTTTGTCTTCATATAGGCTACAAAACACAAAGAACTAATGTGACTCATAGAATTATCAATTATTATTTTTACAGTAACAAAGCACATTCCTATCAGGGTAAATGTCAATGTGCATTCTGGAATGCAGTCTTACTATGGTCCTTGGTCAGATATTTAACTATTTAACATTCATACATGATTTCCTTTTTGTTTTATTTCACAGTATATTCTTTGTTCCTCTTAATCACATTTGTAAGACTGTAACATTTGAATTCTATCTGGGTAGTTTATTCATAATGTTGCCATTCATATAAAAGTACTTGTGAAGCTCAAAAAAGTTCAACAAACGTAAAAACTCCAATACCTGGCATGAACAATTTTTCATTAATTATAGAATCTTTTTTTAAAACAACAACAAAGCTTTCTCATTTGTATCCATTTTGGTTATTTTATATCTATTTAATATCTTCAGTTTTTTTCTTTAAAGACTTACTTGTTTTACTTTTATTTAATACATATCTAACACTACAATCAACATGTATCTTCATATATTTTCTGTTAACTGTAAAAATGGTATCTTTCAGGTTTCAGCATGACATAGCCTTTTTCTAATCATACTGCTGATTTTATTAATCCTCTCTTTCGTACTCTACACAGACATATTGCTCTAGTGGGATTGCTGTCACTGCCATGCTGAGACATTATGACTGGTTTGCTGAAATTGCAGACAGGAGTGAACTTTCAATGATTGATAAAAGGAAAAAATTGTACCTGTACTGTAGATTTTCGACGGTTCTCTGCGCAGTCTCATATTTCTGCAGTATTTGTCATTTGTGATAATTACAACCAAAACAAAATCAGAGAGCGTGATTGTTTTTTTCATTATTTTCCCCTTGATTACATTTGATTACCTCACTTCTGTCCTTAAGCAAACCCAACCAATTCGAGTATTAGAAAACTGACTTGCAAACTTTTTTTATAAAGCACACTGTTTTGTCTGTGTTAACATTTCTGGAAACAAATTCAGACTTCAAATAAAATAAAACAATAATTTGATAGTTTAAGCAAGTTGTTGTTGCTTCAGCTGTGTCCCTGCTTTCTCAACCTGAGAATGCACCTGGATACGATTTAGGAATATAATATGTTGAAGTCTTTTTGATTGTCAGATTTGACCAAATAACCTTGAAGAACTATTCCTGTGGACATGGGAATGGATAGGTGGTCTTCTTCTCCTTTTATACTGTATATTACACGTTAGTGTCCACTCACTTCTGTTCAGTCCAGATCAGCTGTGTTATACAGTACCTGTAGAGAGATGTTGAAAAAATTGTAGACGAGACAATGATATGATCTCTATGATCTGACAGCTCCCACGCTGTGCCCATCATTCATGTCACTGTTAGGGCCGTGCAGCTTACTGCTGCAGAGCATGGTGGACGGCATCCTTATGACCAACTTTTTATGGCAATACAATTTTATTACAAGTCAGGAGTTTGTTTTTTATCATCAATTTTTTTTTAACAGACAGATCAGAAAAAAGCAAAAGACGTTGAAATCCAATGCAAGACTATTATGCTTTTTTGTAAATAGACCAATCGCTCTAATCTATCAACATTCAACAAGCGTGCATTGCGCTATGACTATCTCGTAAGCTGGTAGCTCACGTCACACCGGGATTTGCTTGGCTGCCTTTAGCTTTCATACTATAAAAAGCAAGAAGGAAATGTTTCTTTGCAAATTCTCTTTTGAACAAGAAAAATACAAATAAATGTTTTTTTAGTAAATACTTTTGAAAGAAGTTAAGAATAAAGTAATCTCTCCTAGGTAGCTGGGATTTGCCAGTAAACTCCTGGTGCAAATCTACTGCTACCTGCAGATCCAGGAAAGGAACTGCTACACAGCATTTTTACCCTACGCTTGACAATAAACACACACTGTTACGTTTACTTTAAAGAAAACGGAAAAAAAAAAATATATATTATTATATGACACACTGTAAGAGACATATAGGGGGTGGTGAGGTACTGTACATGGTAAGAGTGTTGCAGTGACATGTGCATGTACAGAGGTGGGTGTAAAGAGCCAGGACTGATGAGATGAGAGGGTCAGGGTTGGTTAATAACCATGATTTGGATGACCACTACTCAGTTATTCATTCATAATTGTTTATCTGTTTAACTTGCCGTTTTTTCCAGTCATCCATCCTTGCAGCTCTGTGCAATTTGTTTGTGCAATGCTCCAAAAGGCATCTTTGGATCTCAGAGTAGGCTATCATAGATTCCGGCAATCTCTACCCGACGTCCAGTGGAAGCCACTGCATGGGCAGGTGGTTATTAGAGGTAAATCAACACACTTAACATTACACAATGCTTTTGGGAGCAAACTTTTATAGTTTATCTACAATTTGTAATGTTTTTTCTCATTAACTTCATCAAGTGAATGCATATGCAATGTCTGCTGTCAGTGTTCTAAATCTTCCTGACAATGATGACTCAATTTGGTGGTGTAGGCGGACTGAACTCTCCCTTTACTGTAAAATTGTTGCAAATCACATGAAAAGTTGTGCATAACTCATCTTAGGATTTACTTTGAGGGATTTACTTGGAGTGGGTAATGAGGAATGTTGTGTGACAGGAGGAGAACAGAATTTACAAGCTGGAGCAGCTGGACCGCATATTAATAGGAAAAGACTTCTACTACTCTAGGATGCTTGGAATTACCAGTTAATTTGAACACACCACTCTTGTGGGGCTACTTCTGACAGTTGTTAATTTCTTGACTGCTAGAGGGCGGTTTACTGTAAACGAAAATATAGTCCGTAATACAGTGCATGTACAAACGACCTAACTGAGCATAATTCTGAGGGGGACAGTCTGAGAATTTCAGGACTTTTCAGGATTTTCAGGATTCTATAGAGAAGGACACTGAGAAAGAAACTGGAAGAGATAACAGTAATAAGGCTACAGTAGTGAAGCTCTGAAATTGTGCCCCATATTTACGTTTGTAAAATTAACAGATCTTCTCTGTTGTTTTTGTTTTTCTTCTTCAAAAATACTAAATGATCAACATGACTATCTTTCTTTTCAGAAAAAAATTTATCGATTTTTCCAGCTTGTTTCTTCTTGATGAAACTTCAGTGAAGCGGCAACAGGGGCTTCCCATATCCTACTGAGAGCAGTATACTGCCTCTGCTGACTATAAATCTTGTAATTGAGAATGGCCCAAAATGTTCTCAGCAGGATTTAAGCAAGAAAGAGTAGGACCTGCTCTATCTTTTATCATTTCTGAGGCCTTCTCGTGACGAGTCAAATAGTGGATTGCATGTAACAAATAATGGACCTGCAAAGATTATCGTATCAGATTATTATTATTATTTATTATTGTTATTATTATTATTATTATTATTATTATTATTAGTAGTAGTAGTAGTAGTAGTAGTGTAAAAAGAGCAATTTTGCCTTCACCACAGCATTCTGCTGGTTGAACATGTCAGGAAGCATTACCTGCTCCAAAACAAAACCTTTCTGGGGCAGGAGTATGGTTAGCGTGAGTGGGCGACTCACACCACCACCTCTCCTTTTAACCCTCCTTACTGCAAAGCACAGACTTTCATCCACTTAACTCTTGCGGAATGTTTGCAAACACAGAACTGCTGGTGGGCTTCCTCCACTGAGTCATGTGTTAAAAAGACTCTTCTTCATAGGTTGAGGTAGGAGATATCAGCAGTGCTACTGTACAGTATGTTTGGGGTTCTTGTAAAAATCCAAGAGGAAAATGGAGGCATTTGTTAGTGATACACCTCATGATATGAAATGTGTCATCATACACCATGTGTATAAATGAGATCATGTGTTTATGTGAATCAAGATCACAGTCTGTTATGACTTGCAGCAGTGTGTACTGTTGTGTTAATACTTAAAATGATTTTGCTTGTTTGTGATACAGTTACTGAAAATGAAGTAGTACTTTGTTCTGAGCTTTGATATTGCAGTTCTTTCCCCCTGATACTTTAAGAATAGTTAAAGTGTTTGACTTGCTACCATATTAGCTTAAAGTGGCTCATTTTAAAGGCAAGAAGGAAATAAATATTGATCCAAAAGATATACAAGACTTCTGTCATAAAGATTAATTTTAATGTTGAAAATAGTATAGTGAAAAAGTCCCCCAGGAAATGTGTTGTCCAAATATTTCACTTAAAAAAAATTAATACTTGTGAAATGGTTTTATGTGAAAGTTTGAAAATGTCAGTAAACTCAACATAACCCCTTAATTAACCCAAGTCATTGCTGTTGGAAACGATAACATTGCAAACAAAACAATTGTTTGTGCCTCAGTTGATTTATATTTACAATCTCTTCAAATCATCACTGCAGAATGCAGATATCTTGTAAGAGTGTCAGCACCCCATGGTATATATAGCATTATCATCAATTATATGCAAATTGCAAATGGGAATACATTACCTCTGGATGATTTGTGTCAGTAATTAGATGCCAAGAGGCAGGATGGTTGATATGGCACACCAACAGCCTCTTTCACTGTCTCATAGGTAAACAGAAATACAAGTCTGGCTGCTGAGGTCGACGGTAAGCAGGCTTTCAGTCAAGCTTTGCTTTTTTTCTTTTTTTGTTTTGTTACATTTTTCATAGTCCTATTTCCAAACATAAATATAACCATTTCATTACTTTGAATACCCCAACATGCTATACATGACTACTTAAAAATTCAAATGTATAGTTTGGTAAAATATATTAAACAATATTCTAAAAGGTGGTCTAGCTAATATTTACCTCAAGATAAAACAAATACACTACAGGAGTATTGCTAAAGGATCAAACAAAATGGATTCATATTCATCAATAAATTCAAAATGTGTAGCATGAGAGAAATAAAGCTAGAGCATCTCTCATGCTCTCAGCTGGGTGCTTAGCACAGGATGCAAACTGGTCATATTTGTATCTGTTACATCAACAACACGAGAAAACTGAATACGGTAATGCTCCACCTCAACTCTTCCCCATCAGTTTGAAGCAGTTATTAACACTGACCAAAGCCAGTGATGTCTCAACTCTACCCATCATTCATAAGGATATTCGATTTAGGGGAATTTTAAAAAAAATTCCAACACACAAGACAATTTTGAAACCCACATTGCCTGATCTGACATTACTGCATTGCTGTTATTTCTTTTGAAATGCTAATTGTTTCGATTTAGTCACTTAATACCATAGATAAATGTAATGGATCAGTTAAAGTTGTGTTTTTTATGTGAATGTTTACTCTCACTACCAATATAGAAAAACAAAAAATAGTTGCGTTCATGTTTCTCCCACCAAGTTCAAGAGTTGTGGACAGCTGAGGGACTATCAGGACGGCTTCCAAAAGAGAGCAGATGGATAATACGCAACTACACTGACGTTAAACATTCCCAAAAATCTGCAGCGTGCGACTGACAATATTTTTGAGCGACTTCACAGAGAAACAAGTCCAGTCACTTTTAACAAGCATACACTGAACGTCACTTCAGTGTAAACAAACTAGGCAAGCCATCAGGAAAAAGACACAATGGTTGTTTTTGGCCTTTTACTTTATAAAAAACACACAAAAAAATAAGAATTATTATCAAAGTGAGGGAGACTGTGGGATGCGTGGATTACAGTGTGAGTTGGAGCTTAGTGGAGCTTGGAGAGCTGGGCTAGTGGTCGATGGTAGCACCGGTGCTAACTATCGCTAACATTACCACAATTATTGCAAACTACGAGGGTGTTAAGTTTTTTGTTTGTTTTTACTTCCTTTTCCATTTGTCATCTGAGTCAGCTTCCGTTTTTATTGGATTTTGTTCAGATGGACGTCTCCCCTGACATTTTACACTTCTGGCAATCATCATCACCAGAGAGAGAATCAGGTTTTGGGGTAAAAAAGGCTTAAATGAGCAGCATCATTATAATGCAACATTGTTGCGTCCTCTGCAGACAACTTCTGGTTTGAACATGTGATGCTGTTTTATTCTTAGCTAGCACCCGCTCACAACAGAACATGGCCTCTTCTACTCCAATTCCGGTTTCACCCGTATCCCTCCGCCTCCTAACCAGCAAGGCACCATATAGAACCAAACAAAGTTCGGTTTGCCCAAAACAAAAATAAATCTCATCTTATTATAGTAACTTACTGACAGAAAACGTCATTAACGGTAATGGCGTTACAAGGATGGGCAGAGTAATTTGTTAGATTACACGTTACTGAAAAAAGTAGCGCATTTGTTAACAGCGTTTATTCTAACAACGATATTTCCATTACTGATATCTTTAACTACAAGCATGGATAACTGTACAGTGAGATGTAGTTTTGATAAGAAATCCATAATACATACAGTATATCTTAATGAAAAGCTGTCATTCAACTAAAATACCTGGGACCTCCTGTGCTCTGCAGGGGACCACTTTGGGGGGTTCCACACCGGAGGTTGGGAATCACTGCTCTGCATCACTAAATCCTGTAGCACAGGCTGACTTGTAAAGTCAATGAGTTATTGGAACTCTTTTATTCCACTTGTATATGCTCCCTTTGGGTCAAATATTTGAAGGTTGACGTTAATTATCACAGTAATGCAGATGATACACAACTTTATATATCTCAGCAGACTTCTGCACCCTGAAAGACTTACTGTGTTAGTGTCTGAAGCAAATAAACATCTGGAGGAGAGACACATTTCTACAAATAACTGAAGAGAAAACTGAAATTATTGTTCAGTAACAAACACGTAGGGTGAACACATTGAGAAACAGGGTCTTATCATCACTGACCAGGTTTGTAACCTTGGATTATAAAAGACTTAGATTTGACTTCAATAGTCCCATCAAAGCTGTAACCAAGGCAGTTTTTTACCATCTCTGAAACATCAGCAGAATAAAAGTTTTGTCTCCCAGAAGAGCAGGTGAAACTCAGATATGTTCATTTCCAATAGATTGAATTACTGTGATGGTCTTTTAACAGGACTGCATTACACAGCTGGAGGTCATTCAGTTTGTTGCTGATAGTTTTGACCAAGACTAAGAGATGCAAACACATCACACCAGATTTAACATTTTTACACTTCCCATGGGCGGTTTGTGCTATGGGCATTGTGGGCAATAATCTGTGAAGTGGTGCACCATGCCACAGAGCTGTAGAACGAATGATTGCATCTAGTTTGCCATGGTTTGATTCTCCAGTTCACTCAGTCACTCAAGGATTGCAACATCTCACCATTTTTGGTGCATATTACTGGAATTATTACTGGTTATTTTTCAAAATGAAATAAATGAAGATAAATGAAATCATAAAGCTATACTGCTCCCCGGCCTTTCCTAAATATACACAAATTTTCATTCAAACAAGGTTTAATATAGAAAATGTAAAGAATAGAAATTTCTACATATTTTGGCTACAGGTCTTCCTGACTGCATGGGATTTGTGCTGGTCTGTTTTTAAATTCCCGACTTTCTGGAAGGGAAGGGTCTAAGAACGCAAACCCGAGGCTTTAGAGTTCCAGGAGCTGACGTCCCAAATCCCGGTAACACTCAAACCTAAAAGCTGCCATTTTGGCAAGAAGCTGCAACGTTCAAACTATGGCAGGTGTTGCTACTGCAGATCTGGTCAAATAAACATAAAATATGGTGGATAGTTTTTGTGACCCGTAATACCAGAAGAGTCAAAGACAAGCAAAAGGAAGAGGATTTTACAGACTTTGCAAAGATCCATAATGTAGAGAGCGACAGATCCCTTTGATCAGATCTTCCAACAACATGAAGAAAATGGAGCAGTGGGACCCACAGGCAACAGATTCCGCATATGCAGCAATTACATGCTTTCAGGTATACAATCCCACAGAGCCCAGCATGGGACAGCAGTTAATTGATTGATTTGTGTTCACAGAGTGATTATTTAACTGCGTTTTCTGTTTGCAGTCAGTGTGTGCAGAGTTTGACCTGAGGCCTCAGCTGAGAGTTTGTAGATGAAGAGTTTGGTTGAAGAGGATGTAACAACACAATTGGTTGCTGTCAGTGCAAATTTTTAACATTTTATATATAGAATACCAATGCACAAAACCAAGGTCTACCTATGACAAAAGAACTCGGTGTCCAAACTCTTAACTAACGTCTCTGGGCCATATGTGCATGCATTGAATTTTATTTGATTGTCAGCCATTGTTTTTAGATAACTAAAGTTCACTGTTAGCCCACAGACGATTAACACCTGTATGGGTTAGATGGACGAAAGCTAATTTAATCAGCAGACATGGGAGCAGATCAACAGCAAGAACTCAAAAGAGGCTGTAACTGGGAGAGGGGCTAGCATGTGAGGTTGCCGGGACAGCACATAAACCACATGCAGAGGAAAGACCGCAGAGTCATAACAGAAAAGCGCACTGCTTGCGCTGACTAACCCAGAGGAAAAGAAGGTGTTACATCATGAAGAACATGCAGAGGTAGAGCAGGATGCTTTGTCTAGTGTGTATGTATCAAAGCAATCCCAGTAACACCTGGAGTTTTCTTTAGAGTGCTAGGACTGAAAATTTTATACTAGCCAAAATGTTCTTATTTCAGAACCACTGAACATGCAAAACCACGGTGGACTGAATGATGTGCTGCCTTCTCCAGCTGCTCCGTGGTTTAATTGACTGGAATCCTTTTTATCTGAGGACTTTGATGCCAAATCTGCTGAGATGAATTTATTGTAATAAACTTGCTTTATACACCCTAATGTTGCTCCATTGTATAGATACAGTTGCTATTACCTGATAATACAAACTTCACAATGGCTCTTGAGTTTTCTAGTTGGTGGATTCTGCACTAAGTGGTAAAGGAAAGGCACAAATCTTATTTGTCAGCCTGCCTACCAAAAATTAATCAAAGGCACTCTGGAGAATTGGGAAAAATTTCTTAAAAAGCCTTTATTTTTCCATAGCAAAACAATAAAACCGATGCGTTAGGACATTCTGTGTCTTCGTCGGGGTTGGTGACACGTTGGTTTGATTTTTTGCCATGGAATAATAAAGGCTTTTAAAGAAATTGTTCATAATTCTTCAGAGTGCCTTTGATTAATTTTTGGTGGTTCTGCTGAAAAATAAGATTTTTGCATTTCCTTTACCACATAGTAAGGAAACCACCATCCAGCAAACTCAGTCACCAACATATTCCATCATCATAAAAGCACCTGGAGAAACCACAGCCGAGGACCCAGCAGTGCTTCCAAACAAGTGTTTTACAATGGCTCTGCTTAGTTTGGTAATCCTTTTTTTTTCTTCATCCATTTTAACATTTTATTCCCCTTAATACTATTCATGTCACCTGCACGGACTGTTACAATTTTATTAAATGAATTACAGTCATCACACCTGTTTTGAGCTGTCTTCCATCCCTTTGCCCAATTTCTCCTCATTTGAGTGTCTGGCATTGAGATGTAAGCATCCACTTGCTTTATCCGTGGTTCTCATTTATCGGTCACCTAAACCCAATCCTGCTTTCATCACAGAAATGCATGAACTTCTCATGTCACTTTGTATCACATCCACAAATGTTGTGATTCTTGGAGATTTCAACATTCATGTTGATTCTCCCTCCTGCCATGCTGCTACAGAGTTC
>JAVQJG010193717.1:0-25897 GCA_036024015.1 Craterocephalus amniculus | reverse complement strand
TTCAGTTGATTTGTAATGAATACACAATGTATGACATTTCATGTTTTTTAATTGCATTACAGGAAATAAAGAACTTTATCACAATATTCTAATTTTCTGAGACAGACCTGTATAATACTGTACACAAAATAAAGTGTATATTATTAGTGTTTTTACATTACCAGTTATTTTTCTTAAATAAAGAAAAGAGCCAGATATTTCCTTACCCAAGTCCATCAATCATGAGTTTCTCCTCTTCCTTGCCCATGCGCACTGACAGCAGAGATCTGATCTGACCCAGAGAGGCCAGCAGGTTAATGGCATCCTGCACGGATTTGGCACTGATGGTGTAAGATTTCTTCATGGCCCGGAGCAGTTCCCCAATGCCATCATACTGCCTCCTCAGCAGGCTGAACATCACTCTGACCAGCTCTGGGTCCTGGATATCAGACTCCTGAGCCCAGCTAGTTATGGTTTGAGAGATCAGCTCCTTCAGGTTGGCTGCAGGGAAGAGAAATTCAAACAGATTACTGTACAGTAAAGTTACTGCTGTTGATAATGATGCAGTCTGGATACATAAAAAAAATATTAAACTAAATGTGTAGTTGATAGGAAACGCACAATATGAAAAGAAAATTTTATTGACAATTGTTGTCAAACAAGAATATTATACATCATCACAAATTAATTTGCGTGATCTGAGTGAAATGCATGAAATCTGTGTGGCATCCATATTCTGAGTTTAAATATTTAGATGATTGCTGCCAGTATAGGACTAGTTAAACTAACTAAGTTTAACAGCCAATTACTTGTAATAATACTACAGTGCCGTCAATGTATGTAATTAAATTCAATTGTCTGTTTGCCAAACTTATTTTGATAGTTATATCTATAATTTTTTAGCATGTCCTTTATATACTCATACAGTCTGCACAAGAATGTAGCGTGTGTTAATCAGACTAAAATGGAACTTTAAAAGAAGATCTGCAAACCTTAAGTCTGACTGAAATGGCACCAAACTGAATTGTTCAAATTCAGGCTAACACACTCAAATAAGGCACTTGTGAGTTACATTTTTTTAACATTTTTACATATACTGGGACATAAAGTGGTTCATGTACAGGGCACTGACCCAGAGATAACAGAGGAAGCCAGTGGAATTGGGGGAAAAACCCAGTTAAATAATAGAATCAAAAGGCAAGATAATGTAAGCTGCAGCCCAGGTGAGCAGTGAGCTGTAAAATCGAGTTTGTCTTTTAAACTTAGATTTAAGGTCTTATTAAACTCTAATCTCACAGATGAGAAGCAACAGTATGTTTACGACCCCTTGGCCTAGACACAACTGGGTCGTAACATAAATGGGAACAAGGCACAACATCAGAGAAGCCCTGACCTCAGGTAACAAATACAAATTCGGCACCTAAGTGCTGCCCTATACCCTTGGTAAGAACATTGTTATTCCAAAGCCATTGTTTGAACTTGGACTGTTTAAGTTACACTGCACATCTGTTGCAAAGCAGAATCTTGATGAGAGAGGAAGCAGAGTGAGGCAGCGAGCTGGCCAGGCTGAAGGTGAACATACCCCAGTTTCATATCTGCATAATCTCAAACTGTTTTAGCCCAAACAATATATAATTTTATCTAATCGGATAATAATAGATCAGATAATAAAATACAACTCTAATTCAGGTCTGTCAAAATCCTCTAGATTTACATTATCTGCCTATGAATCAGTAATGTAGTGAGGCTGGTGTAAGGTATTAAAATATATAGCAGGGAGTTGTGCAGAGTTTGTTCATAAATCATATATTATTGGAACCAACACCAATCTTTCAGAAAAGGGAAGCTAGAGGGGAAACAAGTAATCAAACCACTAAACCTGGACTGCTGCTAAGAATTTATACACTGAAGGTAGCAGTGGAGTGGATGTTCTGCACCACTTTTAATTAATGCATTTTCCTTCTTTCAAGGTTTTGCAATGTCAATATGGTGTTAATGATAAATGTCATTACAATACAAAAATATTTAAAAAAAACATCAACACACTGGCAACCACAGGTAAATCATGAGTAAATGCACCAAGATGACAAGTGAACTCACATTTAATATTCTGATCAACAAAATGAAATCTATGTAAACACCTAAATCTCTTGTGTGGTTTAACTGGGAAGTCTGACACTAACTTCACGGATTCATCCAACCTTTTACATGATTAAAAGCACATACATATTATTTTTTCATTGTTGCAAGTGAGCTAGTAACAAAGTACATTACTCTGTAGGGGAAGCAATAACACTCCCATGACAGGCATCCACAGCTCTTTTCCTCAATGGCTGTTTTCCTGCAGGTTTTAGAAGTTTCCGTGCTGCAGCACAACTTAGTCAAATTCAGACTTGTGCATAGCTTCACAAGTGTGCTAATTACTAATTGAGCTGAGTCAGGAACGTTGCAGCAAGAGAACGTCTAAATCCTCCAGGGACCTGCACTCGAGGACCATGATTGAAGGTCCTGTCCAACCATGACATGCTGAAGCTCATTAGTGTTTTTCAAAACTTCATGAATGCAAGTCACTGAGCAGAAATTAGTCACCAAGATCTCAGGTTTCTGTCCTCATCGGTCATAGCTGGAGTAGAAAAATTCTATTATTTTATGAGCTGTTTATTTTGAGTTACTTAATGAAGGTCTAGGTGTCTTTAAAGGGGGCTATAGAAACAACTTAACACTGAGGTCTTTAGAGAACTCAAATAGTCAGTTTTAGCTTACTAAGCTATTTTTCTGTTCAGTATTGACAGGTACTAACTCGGGGCAGCCTGCTCCGTCTCTTTAGGCTCTTCTTCTGTCTTTTGAGGTGGGCCTTTAATCTTGTAGAGCAAAGCCAAGAGACGGCCTTTTATTGAAGTGTCCTGCTCTTCCTCTTCTTCCTCCATTGGAATTCCTGCAAAGACAAACACATTTCTGTTAATTTTAGTGTGAATGCTCAGCTATTTATTAACTGAATGAAATTTGCATTCATGCTGAAGATGGTTTGGATAGTTCAGATGTCAAAAAAATATGTGTGATCCCACATGAGGATGTTATCAGTGCAAGTCGAAGAATCGTACTTTGTTAAAAACTAAAACAAATTCAACAGGACAAAATAATCCAAAGCAATGTGTTCTGATATGCGAGGCGGGGGTTGAAATGGACAAAATCTGTGCGAGAATCTGCTGGACAAGCAGATGGACTATACCACAGTGCAGCCGTAGTTCTTCATGGAAGGAATTGAGCTCATCCTGGATTTCCTCAGGGCAGGGACAGTCCTCCCCTGCACTGAAGTTCAACAAGATGTTGATCTGCAAAACACAGGATGGGAAAGCCACAAGAAGAGAGTTAGGGGGGAAATATTAAAATTGAGAGAAGAAATATGGGAGGAACAGAAAATTGTCTGAGAAAGAGCACACTGTTGTTAAGAGCATGAATAAAAGACGATGGCACTGAGAGCAATGGCCGTGTAGGCCATTATCTTCAATCACACTTGCAGAATCACAAGTAATTGTGAGTAATCTCCTGCTGTAAGTGCTCTCAAAGGCTTTCCTGATACCATCAGTCTGATTAACAAAAGACAGAGAAAGCCTCAAGTCTTTTACTCAAGTCTAGTCACGAGAAATAAATACAAATTTCATTAGAAGACTTCCAATAAAAGCCAAGATATTGCTGTACTGGCTGTGTCATAAGTGAACTAGGAAACACCATCTAACTGAGATGCTGCTGCACTCAGCAAGTACAGAGTTCCTGTGTAAGTTATACTGATGCATATTCCTGCAAAGCTTTTAATAAAACATTGGAAGAACATGGAGCGATCTTAGATAAAGTTGCTTAGAGAGCACACCTGACTGCTGACTGCTTCTCTTTTAGAGATCACAGTGTAGCTGTAGGTCTCATAAGGTACCACAACTCAAAGGAGAAGCATTTAAACAATGTCAAAATGATTAGTTTGCAGTCATGCATTTCTTATAATAAATAAATGACTAAAGGCAACTCTTTGAAATGCTGCATTATCATTTCAGAAGACAAGCAAAGCAAGTACAAACCCTAAAGCTGGATATTGATCCACCTCCATAGACCAAAAATATGCTCATATTCATTCCTTATTTTCAATCCTTTTTTAAAACAATTTACTTCTTCTAAAAATTCAATGGAAGACTTGCACATTCATAACAGCTACTTTCATTTGTGTGGAAAACCAGGGCTACTCTCACTCCGACTCCTTTATACATTTATACAATTCCAGCCCGCACATTTGGCTCAATAAAACAAAATATACAGCAGACAAGCTGTTCAATCAGGGTTTAACCTCATCCAGGTGCTTTATCAGGCATTTCTTGGCTCAAAATGAAAAATGCCGCTATGAAAGTCCCACACTGTTGAGAAACGCAGCAGAATGGAAAAAATAAGGGAAAAAAGGAAACAGATAAGCTGGTCAACATCCTAAGAACTGTTGTAATGCAGACAAGCCGACCTGAAAAGGAGGCAGTCTGATGAAAAAAAGGCAGTTGGTATTTGGAGGGGACATTAATATCGAAAGTAAATTGGTCACAATGATGACAGATGGAGGTATGTGTTGACAGCGCCACACTGCAGAGTCGAGTTTGGGCAAAAACTGCAATGTTCACCACATTTATGAACCATCTGAGAGGCAATTCTTAAAATAGTACTGTAATTTGAACTTGATGAACAAGAAAAGCCACATAATCGACTCTGCTCCTGGTTAGTAACAACATGACACAATCAAAAGTTTCCCTTCAAAAGTTAGTAAGTGTTTACTTCATTGTTTGTTGCAAGACTGTAAAATAGACATTTTAGTGACAGGCTCAAGTTGCACAAGCTCTAGCTCCAGGTTTGATGTGAGCTGCAATTACTCCACACTTTGTAGATATAGCCAGTGTGACACCAACTGTTCTTTAACATAACTGTGGAGCACATCTAGAACAATCATTCATAGAGAAGAGATTTCCTAGCTTCCCTCTCCTTAGTTAGCATCTCCAGCTGTTCCAGAGGGACACAGAGGCATTTCCGATTCCAACAGAGTGGTAAAATATCTCAAATGAGTCCAATAACTGAAATCTTTTGAAATATTTATTTTCAGAAATGTCCCATCAGGTTGATCCCGTTGCCTGGTCTGGACTGAATAAGCATGTCAGCAGGTGGCGGTACAGGCTGTGTTACACACAGCTGCAATAAACACCACAGTACTTGCTGAAAAACAAAATTAGCAGACTGGGTTATAGTCAGGTGAAAAACCATGCCTGATTTTGATGAATTATTTATAGCAGGGCATGTTACAATTCATCCTTAATGTCTGAGTATTCGCAGGAAAGCATACCCAGCTGGTTGTTCTGATGGAGGATTATCTGCACACAAATCAACTCTTGCCTCAAACAATGCCTTAAGCAAGTGTCAAGATGTTTTCAGGAAAACTCACTCCCTTTCTTCCCAATTTCATGTTTAAAATCAACATTTTTTATAAATTGTTTTCTAAGTTGTGTCCCATACTTCACATTTGACTTTTTTTTGCGAAAACTTCCCCTACAGTACCAAGCTTCCCACGGTCACCTTTCATATTTAAATTCAAAACACAAACATAAACTCCCTCACTGGGGACATTAAAGATGCTCTGCTTGTAAATGACAGACACTTAATTTTACTGCGCAAGAAAAATGCTCCATGTTCAATTTAGCTTCAAATCTGGCAGTAAACAATCCTTTGGGAATCCCAGTTTTAAATGTAAGACACCTATAAATTTACAAAAGCCCCAAAGGACCAACAAAAAAAACATCTTCCCTGATATATATATCTCTGGTTTGGGATGTCGAAGGCTGTAATTTTGTGAACATAAATGAATAAAAATGTAAAGTTTCTTATAAAGTGGACAAACTTTAGTTCTGTACCTGCTCCTGAGGGGGTGAACGAAACTCTTTGGTCTTCTTGGCAGTGACGGCGGCAGACATGTTGAGAGCCAGCATTAGCTCATTATAGCGAAACTTCTGATTGAACTGCAGCTTGGAGACAAATCTGTCGGAGAAAGAGACGATGGCTTCGATGCGGTGCCTCAGCTCACAGTCGCAGAAATAGTGCAGCAGCTCACACATCTGGGAAGGGAAGAAATCCATCCAAGTTGTTGGGTAGAAGCATGATTTATTTCCTTTTTTAAAACAGTTTAACTTCAGAAGCGAAGAAATGCTGCAATTTACTGCCATAATCATATAATACTTAATTATATTCAGTTGTAATGGTCACAGCATTTGTCCCAGATGAGTAAATTAGTATTCAGTCACTACTTTTCTCAGCAGATAAATCATAAAAGCACTGAAATGCTGACAAATGAGGAATTAGGAAACCCAATCGATAAAAGGCAAATAAGACGACCAAAATTAAAATCTAATTAAAACTTTGACATGAAAATTTATGGACTTAGTTTCATGCAGTGGTTTTAAATCATCTGTCTTGTCTAATGCGTGTTCATTCCTTTATGATGCTTTTCATCACCTGGCGTTTGACAGATTCAGGCAGCGACTTCTCCAGCAGCCCTTTTGCAGGTGGCTTGCTCTCCTTCGTTTCCTCCTCTCCTGCCTCCACAGCCTTCTCCTCGTTTTTGCTCACCTCTTCCTTCTCCCCCGGCACAGACACCTCCTCCCCTTTTGCTTCCTCCCCCCCTTTGGTCTCCCCAAACACGTTGGGGTCGATCAGGAGGAGAATCAGCCGGACCTCTTCGCTGGTTAGGACTCCCATAATAAGCAATGTTCCGATAAGCTTCAGAATTGGGACAAATTGGTACTCTAAGCTCCCACCGACTGGGTCTCGGATGTAGGACCCTCCGCCCTGAACGGCTTCCGTGAGCATGCTAATTGCTTTTTCCTTCAGGATGCCCAGGGGGATCTGAGGGCTGTAGAGAAACTGGTGGCGTTTGGTGTTGATGATGCCAACCGGGGAAAAGTGAACTCGGGGTTTGAGGGAGGTGCTCAGGCCCACACCGGGCAGCGAATGCTGCTTTGACTCATCTGGGAACAGCTTGATGGAGCGTGTCTCGTCCGTCACAGGGATAATAAACTCATTGTTCATCATTAGGGTTGCCTCCTTCGCCGTCTCAAGATGGATACTGGAAATAAGGATTAAATAAATAGCAGCATATATCAGGAGGTTAGGAAAGTCTTCAGTAAGAGAAATAAATGTGCTATTTGTAAGATTTCACAGCCCCATTGCTCAAAATCCCCACCATATATCTTTAAGATGGGTGTTGATCCCGAAATATGATTTAGCTTTTAGCAGCTGAGCTACAGAGATGATAGATTTTCCAACTTCTGAAATAAAACCTGCAGCTATAAACGTGTCAATTTCCATGTAGGCAAACTTTTTCTGTAGTAATGAAATATAAATATAAAGTGATTATATGACATGACACTATCCCAGGGTAACAAAAACAGATTTTGAGCCACAGAGAATATCAGCTGGCAGGAATCCATGTTAGTCACATTATATAAATTGGACAGAAATACTTTATTTTTGTTGTCTTCCTCATCATTCAAGGCTAAATAAGTAAACAAGATACATAAGTAAACAAGATAGTCAAATTAGCGAAAATATTGGCAATTGGGTTTTTCTATTCCTTGCATAGCACCTGAGGTTAATTCTAATACTTGCAGGAATCTTGATCTATTTGCAAACTTCTAATTAGAATTGAAGTTTCTCTTCATTTTTAATGAAGACAAACAAGAAAATTTTCCAAACAGCATACGGTTGAAAGTAAATGAGAAAAAAGAAACACAGCAAAGTGATTAATAAAGCAAACCCACCTGATGAGGACGTTGTAAAAGCCTTCTCTCAGCATCCCAGAGAGGTACTGGTTGTCGATGGTGTAGAGAAGCTGTGATTGGTCTAAATGGCTGCAAAGAGCATGTGCTACACGAGTGTTTCCCAGAGCACAGAGGGCGCAGTACAGCTTCAGGGTGTGGTAGTGGAACTTCCTCAGGTCTTCATGTTCTGATAACTCCAGGATGTCCAAACACCTGAAGGAAAGAAAAGTATAAGACAAATAAAATGAGTCATTTGGAAATCAACAATAATTTATGTTTGAGAACCTCTGTGACGTGAAATGTGTTCTCTTTTGGCAAGGTGAGGGCACAGCTGCTATCAAAGTTGATATAAAGTTAATATAAAGTTAAATGAATGCACAGCAAAAAATAAGGAGCAAACAAAAATCTGAAGGCAGATATAAACTCCAGATGGCCCGCTGTGCCTTCTGACCAAAGCAAACCACCATCACCCTCCGTTTGTTTTTTTCTCTTTTCAGAATCAGATTTATTGCAAAGTAATTTTCATTACAAGGACTTTGTCTTGATTTGACGGTGCCTTCATAAATATAAAATATAAATATGAAACACATAAAATATGAACACAAGCAAACTGACATATAACATTAAGACTGAAAAGCTATATAAACTCTAAAGTCATTGGGTGCTTTTTAAAACACTAACATGAATCCATTTTCTCTGTCTTAGGTGGAGATGTGGTCAGATACTCCTTATTTCATTTCATCAGAATCCTATTGTCTAACATCATCACCATCATGTAATGGTTTGGTTGATCCTCTACAGACTTTTGAAGAAAAAAGAAAAAAAAAGAGGAAACAGGGTTTGGTAAACAATCTGTCTATTGGCATCTTCTCATTTTACATATTCTCTACATATTGGATAATTTGTTTTATCAAATACTGATCACAATATGAAACTTTATCAAAAGCATGGTTACATCAAAGTCTACAACGATTTACCCTATAAAAGTTGCCAATTTATATACATTTAACCAGGTGTCAGTCTTTATTTTTTACTTTACCTGTTCTCTTCAGGTATATGTACAGCCATCATCTGCAGAGGTTCCAGACACTGGACCACCCAACCATGCCTTTCACTGACTCGAGCTGTCTCTACATTAAGGAAGGTATTTGGCATTCGGCTCCAAAGTACAGCTATGATGGTCTGCACATCCAGGCGTGGCGGACACTGTGGTACTGGGTTCCTGTGCTCGCTCTTGAATATGGCCGACGATAGTGGCATGGCGTCCTGGGAAGAAATGTGAGAGAGGATGAGTGAATCACTTGTCAGACTGTTCTGGTTGAAAAAGGCTGTTGCATCAATTCAAACTGTGTCAGTCTTTAGATTAGGAGAGAAACAAACCTTTATCTTGACAAATTCAAACTGGAAGAGGTTTGCACTGGTTGGGCGAACAAATACGGCTGGGAAGAGCTTGGTATTTGGCTCCACCTGAAAAACAAAGCCAATTTGTCCAAATAGTCAGAATTTTTTACCATTTACACCTTTACTGACAGTTTTACATCTGAGATTCAGTGAGAATTACTTGGTGCATTGATGATAACCAAAACAGACTTACAATGAGAGAGAACAAAACCCGAGCTTTGATATGGTAATAGCACAAAAGGCTTTAAAATTTAAACCATTTTGATTCCTTCAGAGGGGCTTTGTTTAAAAATCCAATTCACAAGCAAAGAGAAGAAGAGAGAAACAGAGCAGGAGAGTAAAATTGAGATTAAAGGAGAATGGCACAAGTGATAGTTTCTTCTCAGAGCATCATTTCAACATTCAATCAGGTATTTGATGGCTTAAAAATCAGTGATCAACAGAGCGACACAAGAATTACTCACCGGATCTCCGTCTTTGTTATGACGCTGATATTAAACAGGCCTATTTTACTGCAGTACAAACTAAGAACATAACCTTAAGGCATGAGAATAATACAAATTCTTGGTGTTGTCGACAGGGATATCTAAATTTAAGCAATATGCAACAGCTTTTTGTTTTGCCTTTAGGGTAGAGAGGATGGCTGAATACTAAAAAATACTGTATGAATAAAATCCAATATTGAGGAAAACCACGTTCATAATAAATTTTGAGTGAGGCTGCCCTGGAGCTTAACTGCTTCTGACTATTGAGCTCTGTTCTGCTTCTCTACCTGATACACCGTGGGCAGTTCCTTCCCATTGGCAGTGAAGGAGACAAGGCCAGTGGCGAGGTCGATCAGGCAGCCAATCTCCAGGTCAGAGTTGGAGCGGCTGGAGGTAGACGGGCCGGCTGCGTCTGCTGCACACACCATGTAGCAGTTACTCCTCTGCACACTGCAGCAGAAACATGGAAAACCAGTTCAGCACTTCAGCTGTAAATACAAGAGAATGTAAAAAATAGGACGACTGAAACTAATACATTTTCATTATGTCAAGAGTCATCGATCTGTGTCCACTTGGGACTTCTGCCTCATTCATATTCATTCTGTTTCACACAGAAGCTCTCATCCTAATTTACCCCCCTGAATACTGAGTAGGAATGGAAAGCAGCTGTTAAAAGACAAATCGATATGTCTGTTTTCTTTTAACCAAAGAAGTGACGAGCGAACATCAAACTATGGCCACTGGTCCATTTAAAAGACTAGTCTCTGCATGCCAAGCAGAATAAAGTAACATTAAAACATATGCTCATATTGAGAGGAAGATACTGGATTGATGGATTTCTTCATAGGTCTAGAGCTTTATAGGGGTCTGAACTGTTAAGTGGAAAGGTACAGTGCAGTAAAATGACCAAATTTAAAACTACTTTAGAAAACCGGCCAAGGTCATGCAGCCATATTCCTGCTGAAACCACCAAATGAGCCTGTCAATGAAATGCCTGCAAAGATACCTTAAAACAGTTAGCAAAGGCAAACAAAAGGTGACTCCTATCTAATCCTCTACAATTTATAAACATTGTGGGGTTAATGCTCAGTAACTAATAATCCAATATTTCATATTTTATATTGCCTCATTAGGTCGTTAAGGTATAGATATAGGCTCCAGGTGTAACTCCGGCATATTTATTTTGGGGATAAGTTTGAGGTGCATGTGATTATCCCCAATTTTGTGAGTTTGTTTAGTTTAAATTCTTCTCAATGTCTGATCATTTGATCAGCTGAGAAACATGTTTCAGCTTTTCAAATTAACTTACAGCTTCCACTTTTACCCTGGTTTAATAGACAGGCTTTATTTTTTAACATTAAATCTGATCTAATTTATTCTAGCAAAACAAGAATAGTATTATGAGAACTCTGAAAGCAATTAGAGCTAAATGGAGACGATACAGGGAGAAAGAAAACAAACTATGAAATCATATCACCCACTGTGCAAGGGCTCTACTTCTAATAGCATCCAAGACTTGATATAAACTCCAGATATTAAAACGCTAGTAGCTTGCCTCTCATGGACCCGGCCCCTCTCATCTCCAAGGGTGACGGTGACCGTTCGCGTTTTGCTGAGACTGAAGTTCTTGCTGTAGTAGTGATAGTCAGGTGTAACCCAGCCAACCCACACAGAGGCAGGGTCCTGCCCAGCAAACACTCTCACAGAATGGTGGTACTGAAAATTAAAGAAATGGTGAAATAGATTATTGTATAGATTCACCACATGCATCTTTGAAAATTAATGTTAACTTACAGTTGTGATGCTTCCATAATCAACACTTCCATCTTCTTTTGGAGGATGACTGCAAAAACAAAATTAGATAATACAAAAACACATACAGTATATTTATGCTGTTTATTACAGATGTAGAAAAGTAAACAAGACCCAATCAGAATTGAATGTCTGACCTGAGTTTCAGTGATTCGTCCAGTATCCGGTCTGCAGAGTAGAACTCCACAGGCATGCTCAGTCTGCAGTAGACCATGTCACTGTTGCTATTCTGGGTGCCAAATGTCTTATGGGTGACCTTAAGGCAGGGAGGGCTGTCTACCGTTCCGTCAATCCTTGTTACCTGCCAAGTTAACAGGCAGAGGCAGCCAATCAAAACCCAAGGAGGCCACCTGTTACACTGCCACTGACACACGCAATAATGGAGCGTCTCTGTGGCCATAAGCCTGAATGGATGACACTGAAAATGCAATAACAGGGAATAAAGTTCTCTACCTCAATATGCATGTGATTCCGGGGTACATTGAAAAATGTCGGCAGGCGTTTGCTGAACCACATGGTGATCTCTCGGTTCATGTTGACAGCGAAGGGCTCAAAGCCTTCCTGGAGGCCACACATGGTGTAGTACTTAAAAGTGCTGGCATCTTTGCCCAGATTCATCCTGCCAATCTCAGACATGCCAAGGCTGCACACTGGGATGAAACCTGTGGGTTTGAAAATTATATTAGAGGATCTGACCGTTTAAGGTTAAATGAAAAGATTACATGTCTGTGCTGAAGATACACACAATATACTAATTCCATCTACAAAAATCTATCTATAGATTTCCTCTTAAGCATAACAATCATTCAAAACTTTTACTTTGCAGGATCCTTCCAGTAAAATACTGAAAGATCTTTTTGTTTACTCAAAAAGGCAAAAACATTCATTCTCATCTGATCTTTTTTCCTATAAAGAGTTGGGTTTTTTTCCATCCAAGGTATCAAGGAGGAAATTGACTAAATAAATGTAAGACTGAAAGACTTAAGGAGAATTTCACTTTTTTTAACCTTTCATACATGTGAGTGATGGATAAAGGAACGTTCAAGATCGCTCCAGTATTTAGCCGGGCAGGCGGCTAGGAGCACAGCTAATGGTGAGTATCGGGCAACCACTCTCGTATGAGTTCACCCTAAAAACATGCTTTTTTTCCACACCGAAGTGCTCCGATAGTCTCATCAATTGTCCGACAATGTACTAGAGAGGAGAAATGGACGAAAATATCTGTATTACTTGGCGACTGCCATCGTTTGGTGTCAGGTAGTTAAATGTCCCACCGGTGTTTTGGTGCGAATTAACGCACGATTCTGGGACAATCCCACGAGATTTGGACACACAACAAGACACAGACACCAAAACATAACAAAACCTGGTGATCGTCAGCTAATACAGATACTTTTGTTCATTTCTCCTCTCTAGTACTTTATCAGACACTTGTTAAGTCTATCAGAGCACTTCAGTGTGGGAAAAAAGCAAGTTTTAGGGCGAACTTACACGGGAATGGTTGCTCGGCTGGGCATCATTAGCTGGGCATTCTCACATGTATGAAAGGAAAGATGAAAACAGACCCCAGGTTAAAAAAAAGCGAAATTCTACTTTGAATTGACTTGATTCTGGGAACCTCACCATCTTCTGTCTCAAAGTCAGCGAAACCAAGCTCAGAACCCTTGCTGGTGATCAGCAGCTCTCCATTCAGGGTGAAAATCATGGATTTGTCCTCCATATTGATCATGCAGCCAACCACGTCGCCCTTTTTCCAAGGATGTCCAAAGTAGCGGCTGCCTGCGTGCATCCGCCGACCCTGGAGAAATGTTGGCAATGGTTCAAAATACTGTGATAAAAGTCCAAACTATTATCTTGAGTCTTTTAACAACTTTGTAGCAGAAAAAACCTAGAAACTAGATTAGAAACAGTCATTCAGTCATTCATTTTCTGTACTGCTTAATCCAATTTAGCATCACAGGAAAGCAGGAGCCACAAAAATGTATTTATATGCAAACATGTACTTGTATTTGAAAAGAAGTTCTATGCAGTTTACCCTGTATCCATCAAAGACATAGGCTTGATCATCTGTTCCCAGCTCCACATCCGGCCTGCAGCCTGGTCTGGCCCAGCCAACCCTCATGTCACCTCCACTCAGGACTTCAAACTCAAAGTACCACTTCCCTGTCTTCACCGCGTACGTCTGCTCCACACGGAAGAAGCGGATGGTGTCGATGCTCTGACTATCTGACACATGCACCACTTTGGCCAGAAAGGGAAAACTGAAGATAAGTATGATGTAAATGTGGATATTTCCAAAACTTTGCAACGTCACAAACTGCCTCACCTTCCTGGTCTGGCGGATCAATGTCATATCCATATCCAACCATCGTCCTGATGGCCTCTCTTAGACTGTCTCGGTTAGACTTCTTAGTTCGTTCATCTAGTAAAGCATATGGCACCAGGCGAGGATTACGTCTACTCTTCAAATCCTAGCACAAATAAAACAAGAATGCAGTTAAGGAAATATGCAAGTAGTCTACAGCTTTCTATTAAAGACTGATTACACTAACCACAGTTTTCAGCACTGGGAATACTAATATATAAAAAGACTTAACATTACTGCTTAAATCTAAAAACCATAAACTGGTAAATTCATTTTTACAAGTAGTTCTAGTTTAGATTAATGCCCTGAATCAGCAAAAATCATTTTCTACAAATACAAATTGACGTTTGTTCTAGGAGTCTTTTGGTTCAGTTTTAGCACTGGCAGGTGTGATTAGGTGAGATATGGCCAGAATGTCATGAGCTGGGCCTACCTAACCTAACAAGGTGCTGAATGAGCCAGATGTGGCCATGACCTGGACACAAATTACAGTCTGAACTCAGAGAGCAACATGTGGACCAGAAATAAAGATTTGTGCCATGCATGCTAGCTGAAATTAGGCAGCCACATCACCCTGAGTCAGCTATGATTTACAGCGAAATAAAGGTAATGAAAAAGCTGCAGGTATGTGCCATAATTAGTAACAAATACTTTTTATATGGGTAAATTAAACTGGCAGATTGCATTAGAAATCTTCATTGACCAGATTCTTTATATTCATAGCTGCTCATAAAGTGTCAACACTTCCTGAGCTATACATGTTCATAAATGGAAGAATAACTTCAGTTTCAGCGGCAAGTTTTGTCTTACAATTTTTCAAATTTAGAGGAAAGATATATACCGTCCCCTCTACTTTAACATCATTTCGTACTTCATTTCTTACCAAAACCACTTCTTCAGGCTGTTCATATTTTATTCACTCATTTGTCAACTACATGTTATGTGACTGGCATTTTAGATTTGCTCACTGGAGGCTAGATTTTTGGCTCATGATTGTGATTGGCAATGATTGTTTTGGCTTTCAGCCAAACCCCAGAAATTGATTATTTGTTAACCTATCTGAATCATGAAAACAAAAAAATAATCCAGAAACTATAGACTTCAAAATGGCCTCTGAACCCAGAAGTTCGTCATAATGGACACCTCATTGGACATCCTCCATGACCTATCAACTACTTAAAATCTAAATCCAGTTTCTTTATTATTAAGACACAGTTACTTACCTGCTGGATGCCATAGGTCCATCCTTGTTTAATTCGGTCTTTGGCCCACACATTGTGTGCATTTTCGGCCAGTTTATCAACTAGAACCTCTTGACCTTGAGTCAGCTTCACATCAGAGAGTTCCAGTGGCGCAGGCTTATATCCATTAGACATCATGTAACTGTAGACAAGACGGATGAAGAAAGCACAAGATGTTGACATCAAGTTGCCTTTAACAAAACATTTATAAAATCTAAAAGATAAGAAGCTGTAACAAAAAAAAAATACGTTGACTGAATTGACATCATACTCTTTGGGTAACTTGATTTTCTTCAGATCGTCTTCGGCGTGAACATTAACCTGGGCAACATGGCACCCCAGTGCCAAAAGGGTTCTGAGGATAAAAGTGAAAAGTGAAACAGAAGGAGAGATAAACCTTTAACTGAGAAATTTTCAAGCCTCATTACATTTTATCAGATGAAAATGCTCCAACACGCCGCCAGATGAATCCACTGAGATGCTTTTTTAACACAGCTCATCAGACATCAATAAATCTCAACTAATACAATCACAATGAGCAGCACTTGGCTTTGGCTCTGTGGAAAACATGGCTTTAGGGGCCACAACAGCTTCTAATTGACAAGCCGCATCTTACGACTAAAGCTCACTGTAAGAAGAGGTTGCTCTATTGAACCAAGCCAAATGTTTTTACAGTGAGACGACTCGATTGCTGGTCTTTTGAATCCAGCATTACAAAGAAATCAATACTGGAACTCTCTTAAGAGATGAAAGTCATTACAAGAACTGCTTTAATCTGAGTCTCAATCCGGTCTAGCTAAGCATTCAGTGGGAAACTGTGGCAGCAGTTGTATAAATGAGTAATGAGGTTTTGCTTAACAAATAGCCTGGCTTTACTTTAGTGTTTCACTAGACATCTGCACATTATAGTTCCTTTCAGTTTCAGGCAGCTTGGCAAAATCCACAAGGCAAGGGTGCTGCCTCTTGTTGTCGTCCCGAACCTGAGAAGAAAACAGACAGGAAGAGTGTTTTTAATAGTGGAAAATGACTGAAATCCCCAAAGAAGGTGAGTAATGAAAAGTGAAGATGCGCAAGTAAAGATGCTTAACACCAACAATGCATCCACCTTTACCATCATCCAGCTTGCGAAGTACAGTATCAGCTGCTTGTCAGAGAGCAATCTGACTTGGATTTTATGCTATGCTACTCAAAGATCATGAAGAATGTTACAGCTAAATTTAACACCAATTCACTGTTTGGACCTCAGTGTTGTCCTTGGGTGGCTTTAATGCTGCCTTCATGTGGTATGGGAAAGATGATCCTTTCCACCTGTAAAGTGGAAATTACCAGTGCGTTGTGTTCAACTGCTTTTCATGTTGTTGTGAAGAAAAACATGGCGGACAAAACGCGAACAATAATTTAATTCTTTTTTTAAATGACATAAGTTTAAATGGAGATACTATATAAAAGAATGTATGCAACAACATTGAGTCGGCTACAAACAGCAGCAGAAAACTTTTAGCATAACATAATATTTAGCAAACACAATCGTCTCGCTGCTCTCCGCCATGCTGAAAGGTCAAAGTTGATCTCATCTCGGCAACTCGGGTATCATAAGATTTTTCCAGTTTCCCAGTGGAAATTACGACATGAGTGGGTGTTCATGTGCAATTTTGACCTCGGTTTTTGGTATTTACCATAAATACGATAGCACATGAAGGCAGCATAAGACCCGGGTTAAACCCCTGAGGGGAGCTTTTTCTCTGTCTTAATTAATGTGGATGCCATTCTGTTGGAAGGTGAGACAGTCATTAAGTTTGTTAAAGAAGCAATGTGGGAACAGCCTCAGTGGAAAATTATTGTGATCACTGCAACAGTACAAAGGAAGCAGAGTGTGTGATCAGACTTCTAATGGGCCACTCTGCAGTGAACAGGAGCAGTGGATGTCTGAAATGTTGTGAGAAAGGAAACAGATATGTGTGAAGAAATTGTGCTCATATACTATAAACCAAATATTAAAGGCATGATTTAGAGATGTGCAAGGTAAATATACACAGTTAATATATAACAGTAAGGGAAAGGAAACTGAGCCCCAGGTTTGACAAAGATTCAAAAGGGATTGCACCAATGCAGAAACTCTTCTGATGTGAATGGAGTCAGCAGCAAAACTTATTGACCACAAACAAAACAACACCACTCAAATGAAATGTTTCACTTTGTTGCTCATTCCACAAAAGTATGACCTTTACAAGTTACACCTCTTGTATAAGGTAACTAGCAATGGCTTTTGCAATATGAAACACAGCAGGTGGTATTAACATGAAAAAAATAATGAACCAAACAAATTTCCTTACATTTAGTGCCAAAATTAAGAATGCTAGTTTTTAGGTTGTCCTTACTAGATTAGTGTGATAACAGGATGCTTTAGCATTGTGTCTTAGGATATAAATTGTTCATTACTTATGAAAATTACAACCATTTTCAATTTCATGTGGTTTTACATAAACAAGTATATTTACTTTAGATATAATCTTGCATGAAATAAGCTTAATCTAAGGATTTGTAAAGTATTGATGCTTATTTCGGGCATCCAAGACAATCACTTTAAAAATGTTTTAATTATACTGCAAAAAGAAGTAAAATACTCCTTCAAATGAAGCATGTTCTGGGTTGCTACAAGAATATATATTTCTTACCAAGAACTACATTTAACAGTGGAAAAACAGATTTTTGATGTGTGGGGATATTTCACTAATCAGGAAAATCTTCAGTTCTAGTCAGGTCTCTTAGTTACTAAGAGAAAAAATTCTTCATTCTGTCAAAGTAAACTTCTTCACTTGTTTCCTTTGTTCTTCTCTTTGACCGACTTAGGGCTAATGAGGACTTTCATTTCTAAATGCCCTTAATTCTCCTGCTTTAACAGGTCAACGGTCAGTAGCCATGGCATATAGTAAAAAGAACAGATTTTTTCAAGCTAATGAGCCATACTTGAGCATTTTTAATGTTAATGTCTGGAGCTGACCTTCATCGCTCCCATTTCCAATTTTAACAGCATTTCTGTTTAAGTTCAGTCACAGCCTGAGCATGCTGGTGGATTATGTGTACCTTTCCAAAAGTCCAGCCAAGTTCGATCTTGTTCATCCCCCAAAGTTCATGGATGTTTTCTGCCAGCTTGTCACGAATGTTTTCCAGATGAGGAGGAAGAACAATCTGCCCAAAGAGAAGCGTGACAACTGAATTAATACAATTTCAATACAATGTCCTTTTCATAAGTGATTAGAACAGAACAGTTTAGTCAAAAATATTTTTTGTCTGAATATGTACAATTTAGATGTTAGATGTTTTTGCTTTTTTAAAAAAGATATGGCCTACATCAAGTAAAATCATTTATCTCCTGCATTACAGCTAATATAAATGTAAACATTCAGCTAAGCCTACGAAGCATTTGATTTATGATATTATCTTGTTTAAAACAGTATCTTGTGCAGGGGGTGCTAAAGTAGTCTCCAGCTCAGAGGCAGGCCTCTGTGTTAGTTTGTTTAGTTTCTGAAACTGTGATGTTGCTGGCCTAATAGATGTCTGTAACAAAAACTGCACACAGCAAACACCGGTCCACATCTAGATCCACATTTCACAGCTGTGACTATAGTGCCTCACCTGGCTGGTGTCAACAGGAGTGGGAATGAATGAGGCCTGAGAGAGGAACTTGGTGGTTCCCAACAGATCACGGACCCCATCATGGTCCCGTTTGTACTCCTTCACAGGCTCTACATGCATCTTCTCTTTCGGCAGCAGCGCTTCGTAGCACGGAGAGTAACCGGCAGGTGGCAAGAATTTGAAATCTCCGTGGCGTCCGCCCAACAGGAAACGGACTCTGAGATGAGAGATTACAAAACACTGGAAGCCAGAGCATAGCATTTTGGGTGTTTAAGTAATTTACTTAAACAAAATGGCTATTTTATTAGAACTTGTATGTAGTTTCAGCCTACAATTCACTGCAGTATAAACAGAAAAAGGCAGATATTTCCTCTATTTAGTCATAGAAGTGTCCACTTTCAAATCAATTTCCCGCTTTTTTAAACACTGCAATCGAAATTTCTTTGGCTTTATAACTGAACAACCACTCAATAAACCTCTTTTGCCATTATCTTACAGTGCAGAGATAAAAATGAGGTGAAAAGAAGGCTTTCAGCAAATGTCCTCACACAGAAAATACCTCAATGTGGCATAACCTGTAGCTTTATATTCCCAAGTACTCCAGTTTAAACCTACGTAAAAATACATTACTCATTACGCAACCCTATAAAAGCTCAATATTCCCCAGCACAGACTAGAAACCACAATAAGAATCTGTCCTGTGAATCACTTTACAGTTTATTTCCCCAATCATAAACATGAGGCCTTACTTGACACCTGCAGAGAAGCTGACAACAGGGAAGAAGAATCCGTCCGTGTTAAAGTCTTCGAACATGCCCTGGACAGGCTGCCCGTTGATCCTGAAGGACATGCTGGGAGCGCCCAAATCCAGACAGCAGCTGACCACATCGTCTGAGTTCAGCAGGTGCTGGTTAATGGAGGCCACGGCCCTCGGGATTCGACCTGGACAATGCCGGGCAGACACATAGAGGAGTCTAGTCAGAGCTGCAAAGTCATTGTGAACGTAGGGCAGAGTTAAGAGGAAAAAAAACAGGGGAACAGAGTGGAAGACATTTGTGATGAGTGCTTTAAAAAGGAATGACACAAAATGGATGTGGGGGAAGTGATGGATCTTTTAAGAGATTTGGAAGTGAAAACAGGTGTTGGCTTTTAGGGTGAGAGATTTGAGAGAGGATTAAACCCTGAAATCCTGCATCCAAATCGGCAAAAAAGCCCTTATCAAGATGCAAAACATGTCTGCAATCAGATGCCTCTTCAGTTATACGATTTGCAGAGTGTTTGATAAAAGGCGAGCATTTCAAAATCATTAGAGGTGGTGTAAATCTTTTCACTAGATTTAATCAAGCAGTCTGTCAAGTACAGGTAGGAAAGCTGAGTTTTATTACATTGTCTGTGCCGTTTCTCCTTCACTGGAAAAACTAACCTGGAGAGCTGACAGCCTCTTGCATTATTCAAGTTCTATCAGGCCAAAGAGCTTCAGGAACACAGTTTTTTATTATACTAAAGTACTAATTAGAAATAACTTTACTCTAGTTTTACAAATTGTTGGTGGTTCGTATTACAAAACTGAGAAAAAGACATTCAGCAACATTTGTAGCTCATTAAGTCAAAATATCCAAATTATTTAAGTTCTTTCCTTTGCAATCAGTGCAAAAAAAAAAGTCATCCTCTTCGAACTTTGATGTCAACTCTGACATCCCTCCTTGATCTCAGGAACACCTTATGTAGAGTAGGACCTAGCCTAGATCAAATTAAAAGAAGGAACTTTCTGACATTTTTTTTTCTGAGGTTTCCTGGATCTTTATTTCCTGGACACCCACAGAGATTTTGTCTACTTTAAGAAACAAACACTATCTTCACTAACTCAGTCCGAGGTCAACTGTAGGGTTATACTGTAGTCTCCACTTAAGACCCAAAAATAAATACTAGAGTAGACGTTAATAGAATTTTCAAAAACAATGTTCCTTACTGTGCATTAAGTTTGAAGACAATCTGAAACATGTAAGGATCCATGTAAGGCTGAGCTTCCGTTAAGCAAAGACAGGCAAAGGAATTCCAGGCATGAACAAACGTGAGAAAAATCTCTAAGATGTTTTAAATCAATGCCCCTCAGAAAAGACTGGAAGGGATTAGCATGGTCTCACTCTACAATGAATAATATCATTAACATATTCAAGAAGGCAGGAATTACAGGATTAAAAAGTCAAGTCAGCAAACTTTAGTTGAACTTCTATGAAGTCTGATCTCAGAATGCATCAAAAACTGTTGATTATCAATACTAGATTTAAAAAAAAAAAAAAAATCACATGGACAAGGGTCTCAGTTGGAAATCTCGCAGGCACATTACAGAAGTTGATTCAGAACTTTTAGTGTCATGTTAATCCAGCAGCAGCGCTAATTTATCTGAACTGTGTCACGCAGAAGAAACCATTACACATGAGAAACACAATGTTATTAAATGTGTCTCATAAACATAATGATTTGAAAACATATCCATGTTTTCTTGTTTGCAGAAAGGAAGACATAACTGAAATTTATCAAATTATTATTATCCCAACGGTTTCTGGTATGTGTTGCAGACCTGAAAGACGAGCAGAGATTCTCACCTGACCACAGATGGAGTCCATCAAAGGTGTAGGAGTACAGGTCATCCCCAGCACCGTTACCTCCCCAGCCTTCTCCTCCACCGGGGTATGGAGCATAGCCTCTTGTGTTGGCCCAGCCTACCCTTAAATGGGTTGGCTCCCCAGTTACAAAGTGGTCCACTTGGTCAATGACCAGCTCAAAGTACCACTTCTTGTACTGGGCCGAACCTTCAGCAACACCCAGGAAGATGTTTGGCCTCATACTGGAGTTGAAAACAGGCAGAGCCCACGTTATTCTCCAACAAATCATGAAGAAACTTAAATCTTTACAGTATATTTAACAGATTCAGTGAAGCTTTACAAATTTCTTTCTTTACCTCTGAACATCATTAACCAGTCGGGTCTGGAGCAACAGGTCTCTTTTGGGAAGCAGGTTGTCACAGATCAGATTTTGATTGGCTCGCACTGCAACCCCGTTGCAAACACAGAGGGAGCACAGGACATCCAGGATCTGAAAGATTACAAGACAAAATCCCACTTCATGTATTTTTCCTGTTTGAATAAATGTAAGTCATTCACACACTTAAATGCAAAACATTATATCGTTTGTCTGTTAAAAGTTCTAACTTAAATAAATTCAGTGAGATTCTTTGTAAACTAGACTGCTTGCAGTATCTCCAGACAGCATAAAGGGCCCTGAAGTCAGCAGGAAGTGCTGATCCTTCCACTCATGATCAACAGCTGTTATTTATGAGGATGCCCTTTCATGCCTGGTAAAATTTACAGGACAAATATTAGGAGACGATGACATTTGAACACAGCATGTGAAACAAGTGTGGAATGTCAAACATAAGCCCTTACAAAGATAGTTCAGGCTTTTTGTTTGTTTTTTCCTTCTCATTCCAGCTTGTTAGCTTGACATTTAGTCAGAAGATTTTGATGCATTATGCAAGGGTTTATTGATGCTTCCTCAGGCAGAAATGGCTGTGTTTAGGTTTGTTACAAAGAAGCAGGACAAGGATTTGAAAGTTAGGTAAAAGCTGACCTTTTTAATTAACTGATGCAGAATAAGAAGTTGAACAATGTTTTGGATGTGACCCACCTTGTGGTTGCGTCCGTGCTTGTAGAGCAGAGAGATGATGGATTTAATGTGCCCTTTCTGGATGATGTTCAGAGCCTCCGGGCTTTCTACCAAGATGGAGTGGAGGACTTCCAAGATTCCTAAAGAACAAAGGATCATTAAAACAGATTGCATACACACCAGTGAAGGCTTATTATCATGTTTACGTGTTGTGGAGGAAATGTGTTTCCCATTTTACCTGATGAAGATTCAAGTCTCTCCAGTTTGCTCACCAGCCAGTCCAACTTCCAGGAAAACTGGGTGCAGTTGTTCCTATTTCCACGAATCAGAGCAGCTGAAAGAAAAGTTTCCAGATAATACATTCAGGGATATTTCTCAATTCTTACCAAATAGAAATGAAAAATACTGTTGAAATTAAATAATTATATTAGATATCATGTAAGATCGGACACAAAATGCATGAGAAAAAAAAAGCGAAGTAAGAAGTTTTATGCTGTGTGAAAAGTTAAGTCCTTTCTGAACTTCCTCAACTGACATTAAAATGCGTCCTTATTACTCTGCTGTCTCATTTCTCATCATTTGGATTCAGGGACACAAGGCTGATAATGTGCATGAATCCATTTAACTGCACTTTCTGCCAAAGTGAATACTGATGGGTGTGTAGTCTCATAATCCTGCGTTTTCAGCAAAGCTATGATTGAATACGGACACATGAATAGAGCCAAACAGGCGGTCAAGGGCAAGGAAGCATACAGACTTATGAACGTGAAAATTGTAAATCAGAGACAGAGATGGTGCCCAGAGCAACAAAGATTACACCCCGCAATTCAGGATTACATCAGTAGGCTGTGCATCAACTCATGCTTATAGTGCATTATAGTGAGATGGAGCTTTCTAATTGTAGTTAAAGACACCAAAAATCGCAAAGCATTAGCCTTCAAATTACAGAGCATGCAACTCCTGACAATCTTGTTTTTTGGTCATTTGGAACAGTTTACATTTTTTTACAACATTGATGAGATCAACTACAATGCAAGAATCATTCAGGCTGGTGTGAAATCACCTTCTCTTGTGCTTTCAGGTGGAACAGAAAACACTTTGAATTGCAGCTATTACTTAAAGAATTGGATTGCATCCCAGTCTTAAAAGGAAAATTTGTAAAAATATAGAAATGAGAAAAATCTGGCCAGATTTCCTAAATTGTAGGTCTCCACATTTGGGGTGAAAATCTTAAGACTGCTTTTCTTTCAGTTCAAAAGATTCAAAGTTGTGGGGGGGCTCGCTCCCAGCCCAACCCCTAGCAGACGCGGCCATAAGGCGCCTACAGCAGCCGATGTAACTGGAAGCAAGAGGTGGAGTTAGGGCACGACAGAGGCAGTGAGGTTCATAGGGGGTGGAAATACACTGCTGTCATGGAAATAATGGAAAAGCACTAAAGTGTAAGCTCCAACTATGTATACAAATCAGCCATAACATTATGACCATCAGCTTAATTTTGTGCAGATCCTACTATTGATGATGGAACAGGGTTTTTGTACATTGCTTCCCTCAATTTGGAGCTTATGGATGAGTTTTGAGGCCAAGTGAACACCTTAAACTGTGTCTTGTTCTTTCAAATGTACCTAGTAGTTAGTAAATACTACTATGGAAAATGGGCACATTCTTCACTGCACGAAACTGTAGGATTGATACAACAGCATTCGCTTTACAAAAGTCAAGCAGTGGAAGCCATTTTTTAAAATATTTGTCTAATTCAGAATTTTACTTATTCAGTATTTGGTATTTTGTATTCTCAGCACACAAAAAGGAAATTAACCCCAGGGTTTTCTTTCTACGTTTACTGGCTGGGAGCCAGTGCAGAGAAAACATGTCACAGAGAACAGCGGACTGCAGAAACCTTACCCAGGTGATGTGGATTTGGCTGACCATGCTTTTTATATTAAGGCCTTTATGTGCTTCTTTAATAGAGTGTCAGCTGGAAGAATGGAATGAGCGAACAGGTGGTCCACCTGAGTATTTGTGTTAAAAGAATTATTGGTTGCAGAGTGCAGGATTACACGAATGAGTACAGGATTGAAATGGTAGAGATCTGGATGACACTCCAATCTGCAGAAGAGAACATCACTTTTTCCTTTTTTACAAGATTGTCATCTCATCTCATCTTATCAACATCTACCCCAGCGTTGTTCTGCTTTGCTTAAACAATTGTCTCTTCCCTTCATAATGCCCAGAATATGATTTATTCACCCATTTGAATTAATTTAACAGAAATCATACCACACGCGTGAATGTTTAAGAAATGTGTCAAATTAACATGTTAACGCAAGGATGCAGGTGTTTCCAGCTGAACATTGCATTGTAAGCTAGTTGATGAGCTTGTTATTTGTATCCGTCAGCTATTTGAACAACTTAGGGGTGTTAAATTTAATCATCTTTATGATGCACTGCGATGCGGACATGGACAATTCTGTATCAATACAGCAACAAAATTAATTTTAGCCTTAATGCACAGGTCTACTACTTTCTGAACTTAAGACACCTTCTTTGTTTCCTGTCTTTCATTACTGGACAAAATGATGAATCCAGGCTTTTCTGACCTGTGTAGACCCGTCCACCAGTCTGACATTACATCAACGGCTAATGAAAATTGTGCACCATAGTGCTGTTATCGTACATTTATCGTTAGAGGTGAACTGCCTTAATATATGGTAATATTGATTTGAGGCCACATCGCAAAGCCCCTACCTTAACCGACCACAGATAGACTAAGGGATCAAAAAATATTGATTCACTGCAAGAAATCTCATCATTTGAGAGCAGCTGATAACAAAACATCACAGTATGGTAATGATGTTTCTTGATTTTCTGGCAATGGTACAATAAAGTTTAATAGTGAAATTGAAAGTAATAAATGTTGGATCTTTGTCAAATATCAGGACATTCAGATTAATTAATAAAATAATTAAAAATAAACAGGCATTTCATAATAATCTGACTGCTTGTATTCATTCATAAAGCATGTGCAGTAAGAAAGAAAACTGAGAAGGCACCACAGAGTGATGCACTATTGTTACGTCCCAGGCTGTGGCCTGCAGTGATTCAGCTTCTCAAGACCAACCATCATCATCTCATCAACCCCTCAACAACCTGCACATGTCTACAATTTCCTGTCATCTACCCAAACATCCTCTGATTGGACAACAGTTCCTCTTTCCACCTCTGGTTGGCTGCTGGATCCATCATTCATCTGCTCATCATCGTCACCCACACCTTTATAACTCCACTCCGGACATTCCATCATTGGAGGAGCCCAGAGCAGGCTGCATAGGCAGTGGTTCCTCCCGGTCAGTGGTTCCTCTCGGACCTTTTTTTTTTCTCTTATGTTCATGACCCCTGGTCCTAGCGTGTAAAAATAAAGCTATTTATTTACAATAATATATACACAGGCCATGGCCCCAAACAAATCACTAACAAAAAGAATGC
>JAVQJG010193715.1:0-10926 GCA_036024015.1 Craterocephalus amniculus | reverse complement strand
TAAAACTCTCGTATGATTCAGTTCTAAACGTTGATGCTTGTTTATACAAACTCATTTTTTAAAAGATGAGTCCTAGATCTTAAAACAATCATATTTCCGGTTTTATTTTGTCTATCAGCACCAAAAAAAAAAAAAAACTGGGAGAGAGTTTCAAATCTGCACTTTGGAGTAAAGTTGACAGCATCTCTCTCTGTATCAGAGGTTTTAGTTGCGGTACTTTAAGGATGTCATGTGATCCGATCACACCGGCATGATCATTGACCCCACAGGCACAGCAGGAACATTAAAATTCTCACTTGTTGGCACTTTCATTCAGTTGTAGCTGAGTAAGCTAACTAGCGGTCCTTTAAAACTAACATGGCTTTAGAAGATCCGCCTGGTTAGGGCTGATTTGATCATGATTTGTGTGAATCTAAATTCATAGCAGGAATGAAAGTAAATCCATTGTTCAGCGCTGAGTGCCGGCGCGGTTGCACCCGGAGAGGAGATGAAAACAGGCGGAGGCCTCTGCCTGCAGACATGTAGAACTTCTGTGAAGACGCTGACCCACATCTACTGTTACTCTGGGAAATGGAGGCATTAAATAAAAGTAGTTTTCTGTTGAACTCAAGGCTGTTTTTGGCATTGAAGCATGCATCAGACAGGCAGCAGGTTTACATGCAAAACATTCAGGCTGCAGCTCGGCTTGTCTAAAATACTTAATAAAGTAACCCACATTTTATTTCCCCTTCTCCCAATTCACACAGGTTGAATTACTGGATCATTCATGAAAAGTGCATTAACTAATTAGGATACTTTATGTCAAATATAACTTCTTAAACGGGTGAAAATAAGATAATAAAACAGTGTGTTGTTTATTTTAAGCTTTGGGCTTTAATCTTCGGAGACACAGACTGGAAGCGTATGGTTGATTAGAATGAAGGCCGTAGCCACAGATTAATTAAAACTAATCAAAAATGTAATATAAACTTTAAACTAAATTGACTTTAATAAAACTTCTTTTTCAAGATCAAAAGTGGTGAAAAAATACTTTTCACCATAAAACTTTCCAGCATGGAGTGTCCAATCACCCACCATACTAAATAATACTTATCTACATATTTAGACTTGAAAAATAATAAAGACTTAAAGTCTCGACAAGTTGGCCACAACATGAACTTTAGGTCAAACATGAAGGACTGAGATGATGATTAATGACATCTGGACTTATTGTTGCATGGTAGTGTCCTCCGTCAGAGAGCGGGAAACTTCACATTTCTGCTGTTTTCCTGCTGTTTACTTACATCAAAACATCTTTCCTCGCAGATGCTGGTGTTTTAGAAAGGGAGGGAAAAGCGGATGCAGGATTCTGGATCACACAACAAGCCTGAGATAACACAGAAAAACTAAACAAAAAAGTCAGAGAGCAAAGCAGTGAAACGTCCATGGGCGACGTGTGTTCATGGCGAGCTGCAGTTTTACCGTTAACTTTACTCTGTTTTACCCTACTTCATGAGGAAATGAAGTTTCAGGTCAGTGATGCTGCAGCAGACCTATCAGAGGAATCATGAGTTAAAACCCTCTTCACCCTCAGGATGATTCATCGTCAACAGAGAGACGTTACCTCAGACTGGCAGGACAGTAGGCGGCTGCTTCCAGTAGGATGTCCACACATGGATGCTCATTCACATGATGAAAGAAAAGTGTCTGTTTTTCTTTGAATTTCTAATCATGACAGTAAAAGTGGGACATGTTGATCCAGGAAAACCAGGTGGAACAACCAAACTGGACTCTGTTTGCCTCAAACGTTCAAGCTGAATCCATGAAAGTGTAAAAAGCGAGAGAAGCTAGGTCCGTTAGCGCTGCGCTTTGATAGCAGTTAAGATTGACTTAACTGCTTATGTAAAGTATGTGAATTGTCTTGAACCTGAAAAGTGCTATATAAATAAACTTGCCCTGCCATAGTGGTGTTGGAAAATTCTCTCAAACTTTGTCTAAATATGCCACGATTTAGAGAATTTTAGAGAGGATTCAGTCTGAGATGGTCTCCACCTGGAGTACGATGTGCAGAGCTTTATTCCTCCTTCATGTGAACTCTCCTGCTCAGTCTGATCCTACAGGCTGCTGTGCTGTTTGCACTGTTTGCGGTGTTTGCGGTGTTTGCGGTGTTTGCACTGTTTCCTGTGTTTGCAGTGGAGGCCAGTGGAGGCATCCCAGCTCCTCTGCTAGCCACGCTGCTCTACAAGATCTGACATGCATGCGCTAGGAGGGACGCCGTTGTTGCTGCAACAACCTTCGTTTAGCGATTGGCAGAAACAACCCGTCATGGAAAGTTAGCATTAGCAGCTTCCACCAACTTAAAAGGCCTGGATTCATACGTACAGTATGTGCGACGATGGCGTAATGTTCTTATAACATGACCCTTTAACATCACTCTTAACGAGATACACATAATATCAGGTATAGTTCCTTTAACAATAATAATAATAATAATAGTAATATTGCTACATCCAGGTTGGCTAAAAACAGTCACTTTCTGAGAGAAAGAAATCTAGTTTTGCGACTAAAAGCAGAAAATGTATTTATTTCTCAACATCTAACGTAATTGTGCTTTCCAGTATGTTTACTGATTTATTTTCTCGGTGAAGGTGTTTCATGGTAAGCATGTGATGGCCGTGTGCTTTGCAGGACAATTAATTCTCAGGATTTCTGTCACGGTTAGAAATTTGCGGCTGAACTCCCACTAAACCAAAGGAAGAAAGCTGAAAAGCTTTTAACACTGCAGCAGTTAGGTGGGGTGGGAACTGACATGTGTGATGTCAGCACTTTCTCCAAAATGCTGATTAAAAGCGAAAAGGCCAAAAGAGCAGAGAGCCATTTGTTTCTGTCAGACAGCTCCTCGCATTTAAAAAAGAATTGAGATTTATTTCGGTGAGGCTGCACTACTTTCTGCCTCCTCCATCCCTCTTCCATGGCTTCCTGTCAACCGTTTCCCTCTCTTTACTTTTCTAAGCGTCTTCTGAATTCTGCAGCAGAAACTCATGAACAGACCTTAATCATGGGTTTGACTCTCTGCAGTCGCTGCTTATTAAAACCTTTTTTCTGTTGTTTTCCCAGAATGAAGTACATCTGGACCGGCCACATGTGTGCCGTCGCAGCTTATGGAGTGTGTGGCTCGGAGCTGTGGACTCTGCTTCTCAAAATCCTGCACTGCAACTCTAAAGTTTTGGTAGGAAGCGAACTGCTGCAACCCTCGACACTTTGAATCTTTGTTTTTCCTCTCCCTGTCAGTCTGAGCACTAAATTCAAGCCGTTTTATATTATCATTGATCTGAATCTGCTGAATGCAGCCACCTCTGCTCCGTCGGGGACTTTACTTTTTCGGCCATAAACCTTCAGTAATGCAGATCTTGTCGGAGGAAAACCTGCTTTTTGTGCAGCGTACAGTCCAAATCTTTGCATGTGATGGCGACGTGTGGGTGACGTAACGAGTCCGACCACTAGGTGTCAGTGTGGTCCCGACATGCAGCCAGCAGGGATCAGATAAACGCTGGTGCTCCATCTCTCCTCTTTGTGTTATCTCATTCTGCGCTTGTCTTTCTGATGCTTATTTTTTAGTCTGCCTTTTGAAAGATTTATATGATTTCATTTTATTATAGTTGTTTTCTTTCTCCCCTTTTGCAGTTGAGGCTTGTCAGATATTCCATTCCTCTGCTGATGATTGGTTGCCTTTATTACAAGGTATGTCATCCTGTGGATGGGGTGCGTTCATCGCTGTATGGCAGGCTGATAACTGAGACGCGGTCACTTCCCTCCAACTCTTCCAAGTGCTCTGAGAAATGGCAAAATGGCCTAAATGGGACATAGAAAAGAAAATTATGACCAGTACTGAGACAATTGCTTCCCCTTGATTTATTTTGTAGTTAGAGAAGTCTGATTGGCTGCCACATAGACGTCCCATTCAGCGGCGTAATGAGATGTTGTTATTGAAGATGCATGATAGGATGAGGCTCTGCTCTGGGCCTTAATGAGCACAATGTGAGATTTTCCTCAACTTTTCCTCTTCTTTCCTCCTCAGTTCTGGCCGAAGCTGATGGAGGAGTTATCGGAGTTGAGGGAGTTCTATGATCCAGACACTGTGGAGCTCATGACCTGGATTAAGTACGCACACACACGCTCACACACTTAAAAATCTGGAGCACGCGTTATATTGATGCAAATTTGATCAGCCTGTTTCAGTGAATCAGACTTCGCTTTGCCTGATGTCCTTGATTAGTGTGTGTCGGTGTGTGTGTGTGTGTGTGAGAGGCGGCTTGTTTGTGGGGGAGTCTGACTGATGAGTGATGAGAGGCGATGGGTCGCCATGAATAAGACATGGGGGTGCTGGAAAGAGCCCAGCTGTTGGCGCAGCTCTTACCCACCTCGGGGTTTGGATGCAGAACGTCAGGCCGATGGGAGCAGAAATGAGCCGTGGTTTGGCAAAGCTCCTCCCTCTTGTTGCTGCGTTTGTTTTGGGCTGGGGGTGGAGGCGTGTGCTTGTACAACAGTTTGTCTGGTTTTTTTGGAATATTGAGGAATTTCCATGAATCTCTGGTTGGTGAAGTTAGCTGTTTAGTCATCTCCAGCAGATCAGGATGATCCAGGATGTCATGTTGTTGCCGTAAAACCCGTTTCTAAGCACATTTAGAATAAACCCAAAGCCCAAAGCCCTCTATAAAGTCTTTTTATGGCTATGAAGCAATGATGAGATGGCCAAGGTACTGTTTACAGCGTCTACATAGGCAAAGACTTTTCAATACATGAGTAAATACTGAAGTTAATTTGATGTAAACACTTGGCTAAATGATTTATTATCAGATTAAATGAATTTTTTTGTTGTTGAAAAAAATTTCACTTTAATCAAGTGAAAATGAGAAAGAAAAAATATTTAACTTGGTTATTGTGTTTGCAGCATGAAATCAACTTGATTTTCAACCTTAGTGGCTCTGAAAGGTAGAATGCTTCTAGCTGAGGCAGATGAAGAAGCCTCTGCCTGAACACACTTTGCTCTGCACAGTGTTCGCCACCAGGTTTTTTCAGCTTTCGTTGAATAATGAAGGTGTTTGCCCTGCTGTTGTATTTAGGGAGCACCCTAATATGAAATGGGCCTGAAGATAGAAACAGCTGCATTGTACCGATCTATTATTCTCCGTAGGTTTTATCAACATCAACACGTTATCAGAGATCTGAGCTTTAAAGATATTTAGAGCAACTCTACTCAGTAAAACCGTCTTTACACACCTCATCAGGACATTTTTAGTAGAATTTTTTGTCTAGCTGTTTTTCTCACAGCGTTTCAGTCATTTGTGGAAAATGATGAACGTTTGAAGACTGGATGTGGCTTCACAGTTGAGTGCAGCTGTCACATGATGTCTAAATAATTTAGTCATTATTACACGTCTCACATTCCCACAGTGACGATGTGATGACAAGCCTTCCTCTAACAGCCACAGAGTTCATCCAGAGCTGATGCTGAGGATTTATTTCCTGTTTATTCAACACTGAATCTGAGTCTGAAACAGACCGGTTAGTGTGTTCTCTTATACAAGGTTGTTTATATTTTACCATCATATAGATAATTGAGATACTGTAGGTGTTTTAAGTGATTTTTTTGTAAGTTGACTAGTCAGGACAATTAAAATGTATTATTTGTGGTGTCATCGATAATAAAAAGTGTTTTTCACATGAAGCAGGAGCAGCAGGTGAGTTGTTCTGGATTGATCCTGTAATGTTAGATGAGGTTTTAATAACCTATCCAAGAAGAAGACAGAAAAACCCAAAGGAGAACTATTTTAGGTCCTCACAGATGAGCCCCTCAGGGTGTTCATGCTCTCACTAAGTCATGTCTGCCACTTTTTTTCTGCATCCGTGTGCTGAGATCAGATGGAAAGAAATGGATCTTGCCACAGAGAGGAAGATGTTGGGAAGGTCCGGAGTGAGATTGTGTTTGTGACATGGGTTCCCTTCCCTCCACAGCTAATCCCATCAGGCTCCGAGGATTAGGGGCTACCCAGCAGTTTCCTTAGTCAGGCCCTGAGCCGTTAGCTGCTGCGCTAATTACATCCCACATGGGCGTTAAGATGAGGAGGGGGATCACATCACCCCGTTTTCTCCTAATGTGTCTGAAAGTGAGTGTGCTCAGGTTTTCCATGGAGAGTTGGTGGACTCTCAGGCCGTTTGGTGACGAGGGGCAGAGCAAGGACAGATCCAGTATATTTTATGACCAGCTGCTGGGTTTATGTAAAGCTGTTAGCGACTCGTGGCGGTAATTACAGCTGCAGGGGATGTAATGTGGATCTTTTACTGAAAGGAGGAGAAAAACTAGATTTTTGTTTTCACAACATCCAAAGACTTAAATTAGAGTCAAAGATGATTTTTAAAATGGATTTTGAGATTTGACTGTCGGATGAGAAGCAGAATAGTCAGATGGAGGCTAATGGCTCGCGGCTTTGCTCTGAGCCGTTTAGTAATGTGAGTTAAGGCAGGTAGATGAGGGGATTAACAGAATTCCCTTGACAGTTTTTCATAAACCACGTCTTCACACATTAGAAGAAGGACGGTGTAAGTAAGCATGACAACAGCTGGAGACCGTCTCCTCCACCATAACTAATCATTTCTCTGTGATAACGGCTCAGCTGTTGGCTCATGCTCGGCTCTAAATGGACAGTCGATAAATCAATAGTTATGGCTCATTGTTCAACTGCCTCCAACTCAGTTACATTTGTTAGGGTGCAGATTTTAAACAGCGCTCCTCCTGGCTGAAACCAGTCGGCCTCTGTTTTCAGACTCATTTCCTCATGTCGATAATCCAGCAAATGTCTGAGTTTTAACATAAAAGGAAAGAAAATGAAGTCATTATTTGCTGTTCTGCTTCCTGACATGAACTCAAGGCCGTGCCTGTATGAACAGGTGCAGTGCGGAGCAGCTTAAGCTCCGCTGCATGTTTAACACAAGCAGCTGACTCCACGGCTCATGGGGCTGGCTCCGTCAGCGGCGTGCACGCCGTGGGTCACTGCCGCCTGCTGCCACAACAGGGGACGGAGCTCACAGCACGTCTCACAACACGAATGGGATGCAGGGGGGTGGATGCCTTTCAGTCGGGATGTTGCTGCTCCAAGAAGACTTTGACTTCGTTGTCAATTTCAGGACTCTGTGTGAGCCAAAAACACGTCATCGTTTTCCTCCAGTGAAACGCCGGTCATCCCAACGACCCGCCGGCTCAGAACAGCAAGCTCCCACCCATCGGCGTTTCGCTGCGCTTTTATGGTGTTGAGTTAAAACATTGCTTTGCATGTTGTCTGTCTCCTGCACACACTCATACCTAATCCCTCCCACCCCTCTGGGTCAAGATATACAGTGTGCTTTTGAGAATTATGAAGTCTGCAGTGGAAATTATTAATGAGAGCTTTGACAGCAGTTTTGCTGCAGATTCAGGAGGCTCATCTGGCTACTCAGCATGGAGAGCCAATCAGAGCCGGAGCAGCCCCCCAATGCACGAGTCAGCATATCTGAGAGGAACACGCACTTGTTTATACATCAAACCCTCCTGAACAAGAAAACTAGCCGGCAGGTTAGTTTACCAGAGATGCCTCTCTGATGAGATTTAGTAACGAGTCTTTACATGTCAGGACTGAATTAATCCCAAAGCAAACTGGTGGTTAAACTGGGAATAATTCAGCAGAAAACTTTCTGTTTTTTTGTTGGTCAGATCCGATGTGCAGCACACCGGCCAGACTGGAAGTCAGGAAGGTGCAGCTTTATATTTCATCGGCCAGCAGACAGCAGACATTGTGGAAAGATGACTGGACTGGCAGTGTCTCTAATCAGTGCGTCCAGTTTCATCCAGTTTCCATTTGCTAATAAAGTTCATAGTGACTTCTTTTTACTGAACATTTCCAAGATGTGTGGCATGTGAACAGAGAAAGAGGAGAGGAGGGCTCCATCCTACAGCAGAAAGCCTGAACACAGCTTGGCAACAAGAAATCCAGACGTCAGGGTTTTGTGAATCATTTAAGAGCCAAGGCACATTTATTGTAATAGCACAATCACAGACCAGGCAAAGGGCTCTACGAAGGCAAAATGAAACAATCAAAATGTAAAAACTTAGAGAAAAAGGCACAAGATGGAAAAAAACCAAGAGTTACACTGATTAAAATGAGAATCACCGCTCCAAGGACGCGCATCACACACTGCACCAGCACAATCTGACCCCTGATTAATCACAATCATCCTCACAGCATCTAAAGTTACACATTTTACCGCTCTAACGGCAAAGTGTGATCCAGTGTTGTTGAATTTTTGCAAACAGGACGATACAGACAACAAGAAACCATCGACTGACGGTAAAACCTGTAGTACTGACTCGCTCCACCTAACCGACTTTAAATGAGACCCTTCACCGATCACGACTGAACTTCTGACTTGATAAATGTCACAACCACAGTAACAGATCATCTATCTCTGCTGAACTGATCGTGTAACCATGGTAATAATCTTAACATTACAGTCACATGTAAAGTAGCACAGAGCAGTTGTGCTTTGGCCACCCAAATGGCAGCTTTAGAGCTTTAGTGCTGGGATATACTGGGTGTGCACCAAGCGTGGCCAGTACTGGAGGGCACCACTAGGGGGAGTATGCAGCGCTTGTACTTTGCCGTTTACAAACTACCAGTCTGTTCTATATCCGGCTGTTTTCCACTAACATCAGGATGAAAATGGACTTTGAAAATGAGGAAGAAGGACTGATAATTTTACTTTTACTGTAGAAACTAAAGGGGAAAAGTCTTGCCACCGTTAGATGCGGTACATGTGGCCCATTGACCAAAATGGTGCATGAGCACCTCTAGAGGTCAAATCAATATCCAGCTGGCGCATGCGTCACGTTAACTCGCATTAATGCAAGCGGCCGACGTGTCAAACCAACATTACCAACGTTTGGCAGCCATGATGCGTACGCAGACGCGTCGCCAGCAGCGAGTATATCCCAGCCCTTTGTCCTGATCCGTAAACCAGACCTGAACCAACGTTGCTCAGTGCTAAACAATTGGAAATATTGAGCAGCAACATTTGTTTTTCTGAAAACAGTTTCTTATTTACCACTTTCTTGTCTTTTTTACATCTCCCAGCGAAACCCGAGTTTCCAGTTAAACGACTGCTGATGTAGCTTGTGTGGTGTAAAACCAGTGAAACTGGACTTCCAGCAGATTCTGGCCTTTTCACCCTCACTCAGGGAAGAGATTATTAAAAAGAAATAAAGCGTGCTCATTTTAAGGGCTTGTTCATGTAAGCCGTTGTGACATTTTTATGGCGGGGCCGTCTCACTTAAAAAGGTTAAGTTACCAACTCACCGTATATCTCCAGTGGATTGTAGCTCAGAATTAAAAGGCCTTCAGTCTTTTTCCTTCTCTAGTTTGGTGAATGTGTGTCCATCTGTGTGTGTAATTAAAACAAATGACTTGATCTGTTCTCAGGAAACATGTGCCACTACTGATTTGTCTGTCAATCCTTCAGTAGGAATCACTTTTTATCTCCTGCTTCCCATTCGTCTGACTCCCTCTCCTGCTTGTGAGACTTTAAATTGTATAAATGGGAAACATTTGGTCTCATCCATGAATGCAGAAGGTGCTGCGTCTCTGCTGTGTGCGTGCATGTGTGTCCGACTAATACAGAAGTCACTGAGAGAGAATCGGAAGAACAGAGTGATTGAGCTGCATGCCTTTCAATCAGAAGTGAGACTTGAGTAGAAAATGTGTGGCCATGCATGTGTGGCCTGTGCGAACTCTCCTAATCACACCCTGGATCTCACCATTAGTCATCAGTCATCACCATCCCCACTCAGGAGCACTTGAATCAGAGCAAGTGGGGTATAATCTCAACTCTTCGCCGTAGGAATACAAAGTTCCTTTCAACCAGGCGATGCATTTCTGGAAGCGACGGGTGTAACGGTGAGACTCTGATATTTCTGCTGTGATTTAGTCTAATTCAGTGTAATTTTACTTTTCTATTCCTAATTGTTTAAAGGAAGCTGATGTTTTATGTAGAATCGTCCTGTTGGTAGGGTCCCCCTGCTAAACATGCACTATGTGATGGTAGAGGAGAGGAACCCCGTCCTTACTGGTAGAAAACCAGACTCAGGAAGGGTCTAACATGTTCCCCAGCTGCTTGGGAGACGAGGAACCAAAACCAAGTAATGTACCGCAGTACTAAGGCTTGGAAAACAGTACAAAGCAGCTTTTTAAAGTAAACTGTACTGTGCAAATGAATCGATAAATCTCTTTAAAAGCAGAGGCTGGTGATTGTGACATAGTCAATGAGGCAGAACTGTAACAACAAAAAAACCCAAAAGTTAGTTTGAACGCTAGTGGGCCTTTAGTATCATGGAAAACTAAAAGACAGCCTACAGTCGCACTTTCCACCTGCGAGGCTTTATATATGGCTTTAGCTGCGACCATGCAAGAATGCCTGTACTTAAAACAGCTGCTGAAGTATTTTGATGGAAAGGTGTACAGGTGCATTATTTATGAAGACAACCAGGGCACAATAGCCTTAGCAAAAAATCCCGTGCAAGGACAACGCTGTAAACATGTTGACATTAAATATCACTTTGTGCGATCTATGTTAAAAGATGATGAGATTAACTTTGAGTACTGCCCAACCAATGAAATGGTTGCAGACATTCTAACTAAAACAGCCACTAAGCTGAAGCTAATGAAGTTTGAAACTTATATGTTTGGTGTGTGAACCGTGTAAAAGCCAATTTTTTTGCGTTTACATACATTACATACATACATTTGTTGTACTTTATTGTGACACCATGCTGTATGTATGATCCCCCTGTGTTTGTTTTTTTATGGCTAATGAGGGAATCCTCTACAGGTGTGAATCAATAAATGGTGTGTGCCCACAGGT
>JAVQJG010193710.1:0-15243 GCA_036024015.1 Craterocephalus amniculus | reverse complement strand
GTCATCAGAAGCCAGGATAACCTGGATTTATCTAGTATGGAGCTTTAGTCTTAACAAACTTCATCCAACCTTTTTCCTCACTAAGCAGATATGAATATTCATCCAGGAACAGATTGGTTATAGCTATAAGCCAGGATTTGTATGTAATTTAACACTTTACTAGGGAATAAATGGAAAAAGCAATACCCTTGAGTTCAAGAACCTGATTGATCATTGGCAACATGGTGAGAGTTTTTTGCATCTACATTTGACAGTTTGTGGTATGTCGCCTACAGACAGCAAGCAGTGGATGTGACATACCCGATGGAAGGTGATACCTGAAGCTGAAACAGATCTGCGCTGACAGACAGGAAAGTTACTGTACCCTTAGCAGGCCTGGCATCCCGAGACACGGAGGCCCAGCAATGGCAAGAGCTTTCATTTCCCCTTGGAGTCTCAAGCATGAGCAGACACACGTACAAACACACACATACAGATAGCTTGCCAAATTCCACAGAGCCGTAAAGGCAATCAAGATAGATGAGAAAAGCAAGTGAGTGGCATTGAGCTGCAGAGGGTTTAGAGCCGCAACAAGGTTCAGCAACAACATTTGGAGGAGTTTGGGGGATTTAGGTTGCAGGCATTGGTGAACATTTGAGAAGATCTGCAGTGTCAGCTGAACAGACTGATGTCACACTGATGCATCTGCTTACTAAGCACAAGGGTCAGTGTTAATGTTTTAAAAGGTGTTTAAATTAAACATGTTTGAAAAGAAATCTTTTTTAAAGCTTATTGTCACTGAGAAGTGGGAAGGTTTGGACTTGGTCATTACTCAGTGATTGTTTAATAAATATATTTTCTGACAAGGAGAGAGCCAGGATTGCTCGTTTTCAGGCATTTTTAAAGCTTAGTGATGGCATTTGAGTCTCCGAATGTGATGGTACAACATGCCAAGTTACGTTGGTTGGGATGGGAGTACCATCTAGTGAGAAATGTTCTCTAGTTATTTGTGCCTTGAGCTGCTGTTGCGTCGTTTGTTTTGCCAGTCAGTTAAGATTTTTTGCATTTTGTGGAGATGGAACATGGAAAAGACAGAGAACACATCGAAAAATCAATTTGCACAGCCAGGAATAAGATAAAAAAGATACTGTTGACTTTACTGCTCTCTATAGTGTACTACTTTGTTCAAACTCCTACATAGAGAAAGCTACAGTTTGGGATTAAATTGATACACTTTGCTTGGGTTTGAAAAAAACAAAGAAGCTCATGCTTTTTGAGTAATTTAGTGTTCAGACCTGTGCCAGCGTTGTGTCAGGATCAGAATCCTTGCTAAATTTGACCTCATTTTCTAACCTTGAAGAAAACCGGGTATAGTGGTATAAATTGTCTCATCAAAATTTCTGATTGGACTCTACTTCCTAAAACACTTTTAAATCACTGAGTTTTGAATTTGGAGTTTTGTTTTAGAGAAGAAAATGTATTTTTTACAAGTTGCCTCTTTGGGGCAAAAACAAGCTGTGTCGTTCCCTGTGGAGGGCATTTTCTCTCCCTGATATCTGGCAAATTCCTGCCCTCTCTTTGAACACATGTGACAAGCAGCTCTTTGACTCTGAGGCCCAATATCACTGATCAAACAGCAATGTTTGGTGTCCGCTTAAGGGAGACAACTGAGTCACTCATATGGGGGCGCTGACCGGCTCCAAGAATGTTTAGCTAGGAAACCAACACATGTACTGTACATACCGGGGCCTTGTTTTGCACATGTAAGGCCAGACTTGTATGCTTGCTTGTTCATGAACTGCAGAGTAGAAGCTGCATTGGCGGGGAAAGGTTTGATCAACATCAGTTTTTGCTTCAAATAGTTGAGTTTGTAGAAAACTTGCAAAGATTTAAAGCTGAAACATTCGTTTCAACCCTCTGAGGAAGACTGGTATTTTGAATTTTTTTTTTGTACAGTTTTAAAGTGATAAAGCAGGAATGTGCAAAAGTCAACCTGACACTCACACTTTCTGTAACTTAGCCTAACTTTTTCAAAGTTAAATGTGAGGAACAGTGGAGGTCAAGTTTAGATCTCTAAGATCAGGAGATAAGGCTGTTGGAAAAGCAAAAAATGATAAATAAACAACCCGTACAAGGAATATTTCCAAGCTAGTGTCAAGAATGGATTCAATTCATTAGTACAAAAGTTCAGAATCTCACAGAGCAAGAAGCCATTCACACAAGAGATGGACAAACATCTGTCTCATGAAAAGACAGACTTTCAAGGCATTTTATGATAGCAGGCGGGAATCAGTCTGGGCCAACCCCAGACTGAGTGAAGGACTTGTAACCTGCAGATGAGGTGGCTCTAAGCTAACACTGAACAAATGCTTGAGCCGAGAGGACAACAGCCAATTCATTCCAAAGAGGGAGGATGAAGCTCCAGGAACAAGACTAAAAATACAGTCACTGTAGCTCCTGGACAATCTTAATTATTTCAAAAACTAATTTCTCTAGTACATTAGCAGATCTTTGTCCTCTACACGTCCAAGATAAACTCCCAGACTTTGGAATATTTCAGATATTTCTGCGACTGCCCCCAGGTGGCATCAAACTGTTATAACATGTAGGCATGTCCTTGAGAAGCACCAGTGCAGAGGGGCCACTGGTCATGTTCGTGCTCTCAGCCGCATACTAAAATGGTGCATTATATAAATCCAATGTTACTAAGCACTTTTCTGTTGTTGCCTCAGGCTCTTTCAATTTTTCAGATAAAGTAATTGTATTAAATAATTAAAAGCTTGTATATACCAGGACAAAATTGCACAAAATCAATATGGTCTTATCTATAGGTCTTATAATAGGGTAAATTGCATCTCAGTGGAGGAACATGACATGTCAGTATTGATTTGACAGTTAATTAGAAAAAAACATGTAAATAAAATATAAAGTATTAAAAAATAAAGTACAAAGGTACAATACATGCAACAACATAAAAACTTAAAAGAAGGCCAGACAAATGTCTAAACAGTATTCCATTGCATCTAAGAAAGTCTAATATACCAGCTTTTCCACAATCTTGACTTGCATCTTGTCTGACTTTTTCCAGGATTTGTTAAAACTTTTAATCATCTAAGGACATGTATGCATGTATGTATGTATAGTTGATACACAAATCTATACATCAGATTTTGTAAAAGCGCTTGAGCAGTAGGCAACCTACTTTATTACGTTGATAGAGCTGTACAGACATTTTTTTACCCTGCAGTTCTCCACCACAGCATTTCGTCTGCATTTTTAACTGAGTAATTTCTACACTTTATTTTTTACTTTTTCAGACATTTTGCTCTAGGTTTACTGGTATCTGAGACAGATGGCCTCACATCTGGATGCATATTAATCTGGTATACAGAGGGGTCCATAGATGACTCAATGACTGCAAGGTGTGCAGGGCCTGTGGCTGCAAAACAAACACTAATCATGACTCCTCCACCACTGAGCTTCCTAGTTGGTACTGTATGAGTGTTTGCCCAGTTAGGTTTCACCAAACATGGTGCTGTGTGTAATGACCAAACACATCTGCTTTGCTCTTCACCAGCCAAACATCCACAAGTCGTGCAGTTTAAAACCTGAGCTGAGCTGTTCTTTTATTTGAGAAGAGAATTTCTGCTGACCATCTTTCCAAACAAGCCATGCGTTTTCACTCTTTTTCTAATTGTAATGTTTTGAACTTTAACATTTAGCTTGTTAATCGAGACCTATAGAGTGTAAGATGTAGTTCTTGGATTGCCATCCCTAGAATGATGGACTTCCCATTGTCTGGAGATGTCTTTATTTCCAAACCCTTCCCAATTTTATGAACACCATCTGCTGCTTCTAAATGATCAATACTGATGCTTTACCTCTTGTGTTAACACACACCTGGGTGATCCAGAGCTTTGTTTTTACACACACTGCTTCTTTATTTGGCTTTGTTAAATAATCAGTGAAAAAATATTTTGTTTGTTGTTTATCATAGTGTGAATTAACTTACATTTGAATACCGCCAGAAGATTTTCCACACCACTTTAGTGTCGGCCATTGTGAAGGGACAGAAGCTAAAAACGCATCCTGCCCATCACTGCATTCAAACAAAAGATTTCAGCTTAAAGACTGTCATTAGCTGTTGCCTCGGCCTCTTATTTGTCTTCCTGGAAACGAAACTCCAGTCAGGTCTGTTGAGCAAAGACCTCACATATGCTATTTAAGCTTGTAGAGTCCCTAAAAATACATTTTAGTGCTGGGGTGGTTTTGTAACTCTGCTGGCGGGAGCTTTGAGCAAGTGATGTCCATCAGTAACAGTGAGGTTTGTAACATGAGGATGTAGTTAAGCCCTGCGTTGCCACTAACAGTGAATGTAAACTATCCATGTCTCAAAGCATTACCCACTGCTTGCACTGACTTTGCAGGGTGTCTGTGCTCTTCCCAGCGTTCTGGGGGCAGACAGAGTTAAACAAGACACTCCACAGTTGTCTCTCATTCAATGACTGGCTCTGAGTGAGCGAGGACCTGTCAAGCACAATATTTGACCCAAAGGTAAAAAGGAAATGATTTTAACCCCTTCTGCAGCTACGGCTTTCACCACATCTCCAGGAGAAATAAACATTTACATTCTAGTGCTCTGTGTTCATAGAGATTGAGCTGAAATCAAGCCTGCGTGTCAGGCAGCAATTCAGGTAGCTCATACCAAACATACCTGTGCAATTTTTTTGGCTCTCAGTGGGCATTTCCCTTAGCCCTTTCAGCTCAGCCGAGGACAGATGGTATTTTCTAGAAACATTGTTAATACAGTGGCCCTGTGCAGTTTCAACACAAAGAGATCTTAATGCACTGACAATGTGGGCAAAGCTTCAAAGAGTACAATGTCTCTCAGAAGAGCTGAAAGTAGCTGAAATGAAACACCCGGTCATCTTGTTTTAAGTCACAAAAGGTTCTGTCATAATACAAGTAAGCTTATTTACTGTACTTAACCCAATATGAGTCTGTATTTCGTAGGTTGGCATTTAGATAAATGGAAACAACAGGCTGTGGTTGAACTACCCAAAGAAATCTGATTTGCATTAAAATAGAAGGGAACAGCTATTTTCATTGGATTCGGAAAAGAAGGACATGGATCTTATCAAAGTAAATCAAAAACAACGGGCAGATTTCAATCACGTGCCAGCAAAAGCTGAGAATATGAACTTTTCATTCCATTTAGTTGATCTCAGTTCATAGTCAGAGGCTGATTCAGATAATACTCCTCTTGACCTTAAATGGCACATGGCTGGCAGAGCTAAAAGCCTAATGCATTTCATACTTAAACTAAACCTGAAAGCTGTGAAAAGTAGTCCCAGTCCTCAGATGGTGGAAGTTCCATTTAAATGCTTTGAAAATTTATTGATGAAAAATGAGGAAACTGGCATTCCTTATGTTTTATTTTCAGGAAAAGTCACTTATAAAAGCTAATGTCAACCAGTGAAAGAGCTGTGGGTGCATCACTAGAATGAAGTAAAACCCAGATACCTTATATGAGGCCACCTTTTCCTAACACCAGCTGGAGATGCGCATGCCAGATGAGCTCAATGGGCCCTATATACTTTTAAATATACTGTGGATAGACTTGTCTTTGTAGTGCACAGACTTGATGATTTCTTTCTCTTTATGTAGTTTTAACCCCTCATAGATGCTTTCTTTGTGTATATAAACCCAGACTATATGCTTTTGTGTGGTTGTCCTGTTCTAACTAGCCTAGTTTAATGAAAAACACAGTCATGAGCGCAGGCAGCAGTGTGGGAAAAGAACTCTGCGACTTACTAATCTCAGTCACCCCATCCATCTATTAATATGAGATTCTAACAAGTTAAAAGTGATGCTTTTTTACCTTCTAAGTGTGCGTGCCCCTTCCCTGAGCGGCACATCGGCGCGTCACGGCCCCGGGACCGTGTTCCTTTAAGAATGTAAGGTGGGTGAGCCCCTCTTCCTGACGCACGTCTGGTATGCAAACATAAATTTAGCAGCAACGTGTTTGCTGGGGGAACAAAATATCTGGAAGCGGCCGTGAAGTGTCATGTCGTCTGCGTCCTCTCTTGGTTGACTTTTACCTTTTCCTCTCTCTGGAAACTGGAGCCGGCGCGCAGCGCGGAGACGACAGGAGAGGAGAGCGGACCGCTTTCTGCCACAGACTGGGCAGACTGGGACAGAGCGCGGCCAGGCAGAGGCGTCTGTCTGTCAACATTTTTGAAGTTAAGTTGAATTTGTTTGCGACCGAGATGACTGGGAGCAGTTTGTGGACGGCCGGGCTGCTGCTTCTCGCCATGTATGCGAAGGTAAGTTCCAGCGGTTCCCTCTGTGTTTGCTCCAGTCATTCTGCTGGAGCGGAGGAGGCGCGTCTCCTCAGTTTGAATTATTTTATAGAATTTATAAAGACATAGGAGCCACCTGTTTCTTACAGTTTGACCTGCCCTCTGATTTTGAAAGAAAAATCTGCGAGAAAACTGTCTCAGGTCTACTTCTCATAATACATCTGTTCCACGTTTATACAGGAGCCCTCAGTGATAATGAACTGTCACAGAACTTACACATAATCTTCTAAAAAAGTTAATTGCACTCAACAAATCTTTCAGAAAAAGATTTCTAAATTTGTGTATTGTTTTTATGAGATTAGTGATCTTCATCACATCCAGGTGATGCTGAAGCTGCTTTTGTGGAGGACATGGGGAGGGATGCTCATTTTTGCACTAAGGGATGTTAAAAAAGACTGAGATCAAAAAAACATTTTTAAAGTATGACTCAGTATTCTTAATATTAATATTCACTTAGTTTTCCAAATACATGGGATTAAATCTTGTTTAATCCCATGCATTAAGATATTCATATATGGCATTTTACATCTCCAGGCTACACTAAATACATATTTATTAGTTTAAATTTAAATCCCTTCATAACTAATCTTTATGAGCTCTCCAGCCACATCACAAACATTTTAGTTAAGATTACAGCTAATGTAATAGCTCCTCTTTGCCATTCCCTGAACCTCCCCTGAGACAGTTTGAAAAGCTTTGCCCTAAAACAAACATAAATCAGTGCACTAACCATTAGCACTGAAGCCCTCCTAAAGCCCTCTAACATGCATGCATCAGTCAAGTCAGCCGTGTTCTAGAAAAGCATGCGGAGTGAAGTTGCGAGGAGAGCTTAGCAGGAGTCTAAGGAGAAACATAAAGCAGTTGTTTGGTGTGCAGGCAGATTTTAGGGCTCAGAGGGGGGGAGTGCCCCTGACTGCAATGTGTAAATGACCACAACAGGTGTTAATAGCACTTCAAGGTGATTTGGGCTTTAGACTCGCTGGCTGCTGCAAAGTCCGGTTGGGCATGGCTGCACTGTAATCAGTAGGTGACAGAGAGGCGCTTGAGGCTCTGCGGTCCTTTCCAGGCCACTGTGTGCTGTTGGCCTGACTCTGCTGCAGCGTTGTATTTCAGTCGCTGATTGCAGCTTCCAGCGTCTGAGGTGATGCTTTCTTTACACTGACAGTATCAAGTCTTATCTGGCTATTTTATGTCTCTGAAAGGTGACTCAGCAGATTCTTTTGCCCAAGTGGTCAACAGATGACCACCCTTCCCATGTGTGTAAGGCGTTAGTGTCCAGCATGAGTCAGCACTGAATGTGTATCTGTTCGCAGGCATCAGTGTGTCTACTCAGAGCTGGGTGGAGGTGCTGCCTGTGAATGTCTCTGCTTTGCAGTGGCCTTTTCTTTTCATCACTTCTCTTGGGTCAAAGTCTCTGCATTACCCCTTGGCAAAGGAGTGAGACTATATTTGTGTGTGGCTTCTGGAAGTTGTGCCGGTGTGATGTGTTTGTGTGGGGGCCAAATGGCCTGTGGCTCCATCCTTAAATGGAATAGACCTTTCTTTGTGGGTGACATAATGACATACCTCAAGCAATTCTTGGAGGGTCTTGTTGCTCACACTCAATTTGCCCAATCTGTGTAGAGGTAGAACCTTCCAGAAACACTTTTTTTTTTTTCGCTGGATAGGGATTTGAAGCGTGCAGTGTGTGTGTGGGAGGCTTTGACCTCAAAATACTCCCAGGCATCTCTCTGAGAAACAAGGTTTTGTCTTTATCCAGTGATTTGGCACCTGCCAGGGCTGCAGAGCAAATCAAATCTCTCTTATTCATGTTTGTTATGGCATTTGTCTCTCATTATGTTTATTAAGTGGCAATTCTTAGTTTTACGTTTACTTATTTAACAAATTTGGCCTAATATACCTCTTACCCCTTGTTCCAAGGCTGCTGCTACCAGTCTGTAAATTTTGTGTAGTATTTTATTTCAACCTCTCAGGTTCATTGGTAAAGATGTGTAACATCAGAGCCTTTACATTCCTATCAAACATGTAATAAATTGTATTACTCTTGAGTGAAGCTGGTGAATTACATAGTGAATGGTTCTCTACATGTAATGGATATAAATCAGAGTTGATTGCAGAGTAGGGCTGCCACACTCACTTCACCACATGCCTTTTCTCTAATAACTCAGCTGGAATTCAGAAGGAAATTAGCCACAAAAGCAACAGATTTTGATGTTTATTCAAGGAAATGATCCCTCTCAGAGTACTAATGCAGCGAGCAGAGTGTATTGAAGTCTGCAGGATTGGGCGGCTTTGGGGTCTGATGGCAGGATTAAGTGGGGTCACAGCGGGCAAATGGTCCCAAGTGAGCGTCAGTCAACAACAACATTTCTTGTTCTCTGAAACCCGCTCCTCGGCTTGATGGCTTGATCATAAAGACCACAAACTAACCAATTACTTTTCATGAGTGGCTTTGTTGTGGATGCAAGTGGAATGGGAAGTGAATTAATTTTGAGTGAGATTGGTCCCTCTTGAGGAGTTAAGGAAAAGACTTCACAGAACATCTGGCCAGTGATGGATTGAGCAAGTTTTTGGAGTGTGTTAACAAGCCTGAGTGTTTTCAGTTACACTGCAAAGGCCTTCAAACTCATCTCATTGTTCCCATCTGGGCTTAATCTGTGAGACTGTGTATATATGTGTGTGTTATTTGTTCTTTTGCTTGACAAAGTTCTCTGGCTGCGGAATTGTAAAAGTACCCACCAGATTTCTTTTTTTGTCACTCTGCCTTCTTTTATATCCTGGCATAGTGGCAGAGCTTCCTCTGCTTCCTGCTCAGGTGTGCCAGCGTTCTGTTCTTCCAAGCCTAAATGAAGAGAACAGGCATGTATTTTTACAAAGCAAAGCCAAGAGGAGGTAGCTTCACAGTGTTCTCAGAGGGCCAATGTAGGAAAAGTCCTGCTGAACAGAACAAGAGATGGCAGTGTCTGGTTGTTGAATCCCAGAGAAAGTAAGGTTTCAGCTGTTTTTCCAAGAAAATATTGGCTAAGCTTTACAGAAGCACTTTAAATTTGTATTTTTTTTCTTTTAATGTCATCACACATCCTGACACTGTAAGTTCCTTTAGTCCAGAAGAGCAATTGGAAGAAATCCTAATTAGAAATTTCACAAATTTGGCCTGACTGAGGAGCAAATATAAAGTTAAACCCAACATTTAAGAGATAAGTTTGTTTCGGGTATTGTCACAGTCTTAGTATTCCCAGAGATAATGGCTTTTTCAGATAAAATGTGACAACTCCACTACCGCAGTCTGAAACCTATTATTTCCCAATGCAATGTGTTGCTGGGTGAGTTTGTGTGCAGGCTTCTGAGTGCCAGTAGAAACAAGTTTGCCAGTGAAGCAAATCAGAGGAAATGCTGATATGAAGCGTGTTTCCATTGGAATTTTTCATTCGCGTTTAGAAGATGTGATAAAGAGAAAGTTAACGGAAAAGTTCAAGTTGGAAAAAAAACAACAACCCGTTTGCTAATGAAATAAAAATTATACACTTGCTTGAGGTGGCTTTTCCCTAGATTTTATACACATTTGGGAGACTGGAAACAACTTTATGAATTGCTATGACCTAGCAAAAATGAACAGACTCACCAACTGAGTCCAAACTGAAGCAGCTGAATTAGAAAAATTTCATTTAATGGGGACTTGAGGTGTTAAAGCAGTGTTATAAGAATGAAATAGAAAAGAAGATAAGTTTAAAGAACCTATGAAGTCAACCGATACAAACAAAAATAATTTTAGATTACATATTCCACACAATTACATATATGTATATAGATTATACAAAGAAATACTAGATACAATTTAAGAAATATACCCTGAAAAAGATGTTAAACACAATGACATTTTTGCAAATGGAAAATATTGGATTTATGATTTAAGCAATATGTAATTATTATGAAGGTGCATATGGTGCCTCTCCAGATATGGTATAATATGTTAGATGTTCCCAGAGATGATGATAATACTTATATTTCCTGTTTTTTAAATGGATGTCCTGTGCAATTGCCTTTTTCCCTCTTTTTTCTTTTGCTCTGTTTGTTCCCAGTTATAACCAGATAAATTAAAATATACCCTAATCAGGAAAAGTGCTCATTTTAGTACCATTGCCATACCATAACCCTTGTTCTGGCTGATGTACATGATACAACAGTTTTTCTTATTTTCCTTTGGACACTAGAGCCTCTTTTTTTATGTTTATTAAGTAATAATTATTTGGCCTTTATGTCCAAGTTCCTTGAGTCAATACTCTCAGAGATCAGACGATTTAGAAAAATGATAATTTCTTTGTGCTAGCAGTGCCGTTATGGCCTCTTAGCAAGCTAGTCTGGCCTAGCCTACTGTAGCATGAATAATGGAAACAGAAGCCATATTTTGTCAACAATGCTCAATTCATCATTTGTTAACAACTTCCATCTAGGTTATTTAAACTATTGAAAAATACAACGGATTGGGGAGGTTTGTCTGTTAAAGGTAATGATGTGATTTACAGTCCACAAAATTGCAAGAATGTAATAAATTGTACATTTTCATATCTCTGTAGTTTCTGTAAGATCATCAGCACACTTTTCTTTTTACATTAGAAAAAAATGGAGTAGCTCTATGGTATCCAGTACACAATTTTTTTTACCTTTGTCCTGAACACTCTGTTATCTGGCTATTCCATTAAAAGTGTTTCAATTTTTAACGCACAATAGTTGTTTTTGCATAGAAAGGACTTCTGGTCATTTTAAAAAAGGACCAGCAGGGTACTGGTCAAATCACAAGTTGTTGTGGGAGCCAATCCAAGCTAACTGATCTCTCCTTGCTTTATTAAATGGTGGAAATTAGAGCAGCATCAATCTTCTTTTCTCATTTGTGCAAGAAAGTGATGAAACAGAATTCCAAAAATTAAAGTATAGCTTTAACATCAGGAATTAATGAACAAAGCATGCTTTGTGAAAATTGAAGAAGATGTGGAAAGCAGATTCAGACTTGAGATGTTTCCTCTCCAAAATCCTGCAGAATTTAATATTGTTGTTTACCTTTGATGCTCTGTTCTAATAACATGCTACGACTGAGTGCCCAGAGTGGCCTGTGCCAGTGAATGGCATAACTCCCAGGAATCATGTTGCAATGCCCTGCCAGCAAGTAAACAAGAAGACATGTTGTCTGGACTTCAGTATCAAAAAGCATCACGGGTTTTTGCGGTTTCATGGGGCTCTGAGGAAATCTGTCTTGTCATGTCACATACAGAATCTTTTTCAAATCACGTTGCCGTGACACATTAGTAAAAAGCTGCCAGCAGATGGCAACATTACAGCAGAGGCCCTTTTTATTTCCAACTTAGCAGTGATAGCCTCCGCAGCTCCCACGCCTACCCCGGACACTTGGCTTTACCATGCTTTCACACGTGGCTGCCCTCTGTCCCCGTGCTCTGCCTCCTCTGCAGCCCCTTGTGAAAGCATTTGCTCCTTCATCATGAGGTTTATTTGTTATTGCCGAGCTTGAAAGCCGAGCCTTTGGCATTCTGTTCCTCTGATGAAACATCTTGTGTTCCATCTGCAGCGAGCCCGCGTCCCCCTCCATCAGAGTGATTGAGCGTTGTTGTTTTATCCGGTTGTGTGTTCCCGGACGCCAGCTTCAGCTTCATCTGCAGGAGCCGATGCCCTATGTGCATCATCTGGCCTGCACATTTTTCATGCACAGCTAATCTTAAAAGCTGCATAACATTGCGACTTGAGCACATGCATCTGTCTGTTCAGTTCTGCCCCGGCCTTGACCTCAGACCTGCCATGGAGCGGGATTGCAGCAGGAGTGCTGGGGAGTGGTGCTAACGAGAGGGGAGAAGCAACACTCTGGCCTCTCTCGTGACTCCTAATTAGAGGGGATGTACAGGTAGGAGTTTTTTGTCTTTGTTAGTCTGTTGAAACAGCACCAGTGAGCACTATCAGGGAGGGATGGAGGTCAGATTGAAACTACAAAGGGACGGAAAGAAGGAAGAGGAGTGGATGATAGAGGCAGACAGGTAAAGAGTGGTACAATAAAGGGGAGCTGCGCCTAGTTACCAATGAACTAAAGAAAAGGAGATCTTTAGATGTGCCATCAAAGTGAAGGATGAACCCTACAGCTGACATAATGTTGGAAAATAACACAGTTGTACAATGGCTTTGTAGATGAGAAAAAGTAAAATAAAATAAATTTAAATACTACAAAAATTGGCACGAGCATGCGGATTTACAGGTGGGAGGCAAGTGCTTCATTAGAGGACACAAGGAGAGGGAATATTAATGGGGTGATAATGGTGTGGATTTAGGTGAAAGCAAGGAATGGATACACAAGATGTACAGATGTCCGAAGAATTATATGAAAAAAGAGCAAAATGAATGTAGTGAGAGTGGAAGAGTTGCATGAAGCACAGGCCAAGCAGGATCATCAGCATAAATATCCGAGTGTATCTCCGCGGACGAAATGGGGATTCAGTAATTCCAGATCCACTCACTGGTTGACAGGCATGACAAACAAATAAGAGGCCAGTTATCTCACTCACTGACCTCACTCCTTTGGGAAGAGGAGGTTGCATACAAGTGTGAGAACGGTTGGGGTGTGAGGAAAAGTACCAATCCAATGGAAACGTGACTGACTAAGGGCCTGCGCTGCTGCTTGCTGATGGGGTCTCGATGGCCGGCTGTGGCCAATGTTTGCAAAGCTAATGATGCTTCCTGGGGTTCTCACATCTGTTTCCCCGTGTGACCACATGTGCTCTGAGTAAATGTTGGGCGGCCATGGACAGACAACAGGAACTCCATTATAAATTAGGTGCTATTAGGATTACAGTGCATGTTTCCACAGAAGCCGATTGATGAGCAAGTAATCAGGCAAAGTAGGGGTGTTGGTCTTAGTGTATGCATGGAAATGATCTGCAAACTAAAAAATGACCATTAGATCATCATCATTAGAAGTGGTAAATACGCCAGTTTGTATTATTTCTGGCCATTGTGTGTCCAGCAGTACCCGTTACGTGTCTTTGCATTCTTTTTCAAGCTAAAACAACCCTGTAATAATTAAATAAATAAAAAATAGCTGAAAATAATGTATGGAGTGACTATAAATACACTTGCAAGACAAAAACTAGGCAATTGTAGCTCTTATGAAACCGTTTTTACTCATGTCTCCAAAAATGGATGAAGACTAAAAACTTAAGGCAGCTCTTTGACATTTTGGCACAGACACGTGATCAGTTTCTTATCATACTTAATACAAGAAAACTAATAGCATCCTCATCTCAGACATGATGCAGTTGGAAATTAGAGTGACTTCATACTTTACCCTCTTTCTGTTTTTCTGCTTAGGATGAAACAAACAACATTTCAGTTAATCATTGAGATTTAGTTTTTTTGCAGATGTGTTTGGACAAAGTTCCAGTGTTTTACCTCTGTGTCCTTTTTAATGCTAAGTTAATTTGTTTAATTTGCAAACAGAAACAAGAATGACATTTTTAATGTGATTTAAATGTTCCTCCAGAGCCATAATTGTATTTGTAAAAGTGTAAAAGCTATTAGTATTGTTTCATAAACCTGGATAGGAGCATGTCTGAGCACGCAGTTGTTGATTTTGCTGCATGTCAAAAATGGATATTTATGATTTAAAGGTGGCTGTGTTTATAAAAGGTTGAGTATTACCCCAGAAATGTAGATTGGAGTATAGCCAATATCTTTGTGTACAGCACTTGAGTATACTTTTCAACGAGTGTGTGTTAGTGTGTTGTGTAGTCTTGTGACTTCTCTTTGCATGTGCTGTGTGATCATGGGAGCCAAAGGTCCATTCAAGTTCCTTGTTCCCAGGCTGCAGCAGGGATTACCTAGGCCTGGGTGCTCTCTACGAAATGCACTTAAAGCACACTGTGGTGGGAAGTGACACAGCACAGATGTGGCAGCTACAGCATGGATTTACTGGTCCCTTATACCGAAGTCTTGATCTCTCCTTTGAGGGAACCCCTGTCTGGGAAAATGTAGGATTTTTCAGCATGTGTGTAGCTTAAGTCCCTGAACGTTGCTCTGAAGCTTCGTCTACATGCTATAGTGTTTTCCTGCCACTTGGGGGCGCTATCAGAAATATGTGGATCCATCTAAGCTGTAGGCTGCTCATGGTTGTTCTGGTGATTTATTGTTGGTATTCTTGCTTCGCTATATTATGCAAAAAAACTGGAGTCGAAATTGCTCATAGTTTGCTGTTGGAATCTGAAGTTAACACATTAACACAAACTAACACATTGGAATATTTTTGTGCTGCCATTACCATGGCACATCAAAGCACAAGTTTCATCAAAATATTTCATGTACATTCTATGAACAACGATTTAATGTTTATATCACAAATTCTACAATAATGTCATTTTGATTAGATTTTATCAAATCAAAATGACAGAGGTGCAGACAAAAGGTGCAGACAAAAGGAGCCAGAGGTCAATGTGCTGATTTAATACAAGTAACTAATGCAGCAAATAATTGGTGTTTTGATGTCTAATCGGTGTTTTTTGTTTGTCTTGCTAAACATGAATTTTTATGTATGAGTAGCACTTCATAACCTTGTGACTTTAAAACTCAGCACTTTTGACTTATTTTGTTGGCACAGCGACATTTCTTATGTATATTCTTGGAGCCATTGTTATTGATAAGCATGCCAAGGCTGAGAAACAACCGTTTGTTCCAGCGCATCATTTTACAGCAGCATTTTGCTTTATTGCACCACATAACACGCAAGTCCAGTTTCCTGCTTCTGTCCCTGTCGGACGCTTTTCTGCTTCGCTCTTCCCTCTGCTTACATTCTTCTATAATATTTTTGTTTTATCCTCAAGAAACCTATGAGCAGCGGCTCCGGGATACCTAATCT
>JAVQJG010193686.1:0-15160 GCA_036024015.1 Craterocephalus amniculus | reverse complement strand
GCTTGTTTTTTGTGTTTTTTGTGTCGCCTCACTTACCTTAGGGCATCCCTAATTGGGGATCATTACACCATGTTTGCGTGCTATTGTTATCTCAAAATGTTTGTAACTTAAAGTGTATGTGTGCATATGCACGTTTGTGTGTGTTCAGCTTGGGAGGAATGCAAGGTAGCAGTCAGTGCAGATCCAAGAATTTGTTTAAAGGACTTATCATAATTACAGCCAAAGGAACATTTGGATGATTACATGGGTTACTAAGTTTAAAATACCAATACTAATTTCTCTTTCTTTTCATCGAACACAATGGTTTCAATAGCAAGTAGAAATTCTTTCACACTAGCACACGAACCTTTGGATCTGCTTTTAAAGTATAAGCTGCATGTTTATATACTTTCTGTGGACCTTTAGATTGAATACCATACTTTTAAATCACCTCTGATCATATTCAATAGAGTTTTTTGGTTATTTTTATGAGTGCCACCATCAGCAGCTCTACATGGGATGTTTTTAAAGAAAGATAAGGCAGCGCTGAAGCGTTTCAGTAGATAACTTTCTGCTCCAAGACTGCCATCTTGTGTTCAAACACCAAAATAACCAGTCAATCTCTGGTTGGTTAGACCTGCTACTTTATTGTTGGTATGTTAAACCCAAAGGACCTGCACATACAAATTCTCTTGTAATTGGCCTCTTTGCTGCAAAGTGTTTGGTTGCAACTTCACTTAGCCAAGGCTAAGGATTGCCTTGCAGACATTTATCCACTACCCCATTGGGGAAATATGCAAATGGTAAAAGTCTGCTTGGACAGATCAAAATATACCCATTCACATATGCAAGCACTTTGGTAACCTGGTCATTTGTTTCCAATCACGGCTTTCTAAATCTGTTGTTGAACAAATAGCCATGTTTATTATCTGTCCGAAAGTTAAAGAGGCCTGCCCTGTCTTCATGCAGGAACAGACCCTGAGCCAAAGAAGCCACAACAGACACCAGGCGCCCTCGGTCTCCCACCAACTCCTGGCAGCCATGTTTTCACAAGCCAAGATAACAGAGAAGTAGGAGGAGAGGACATGGGGCAGAGAGTCTGCGTTTGATAAATGGCACAGTCACAAGCAATGCTGCACATGTGACAGAGAGGTGGAAGAGAAAGAGACAGAAATGGGACAGGCGGAGGGAGATTTAGGGGAGCCTGGGGTGAGGGAGAGAGATGAGCAAGAGATTCATTGCAAGGTCATCTTAGTGTTTATCCACCCACAACAAAGATTTGGGTCAATGAGTCGTTCTCAAGGCAGCAAACGTTGTTTCAGGATGTTGCAATGATGACAGGTTTCATGAAAAAAGCACTCACATTTTCCTGTATAGCTCAGTACTCACGGAGTGCAGTTAAGCTGCCAAAGTACATTTTAAAGTGAATCTACTGGAGCTGGGCTTCATCTGCAGAGCCATTTATCTGGCTTAGCACGCCACTCACCTTATGTTCAGGAACAATCCTGTTCAAGAATAGTCGTGTCAAAAGCCCCAGACGTGTTTTGTGGAACAGTAAATGTCATTTACGGGTCCTGAGGCAATCTTTGCTTAAAAGGTGAGGATGTTTTGCTGCACAAAATGGACTACTTAGTCTCTTAGCACTAGCAGTCGAGTTGGGTGGGCTGTGGAACTTAGGCAGCAGCTGAGCCGTCACCTCCAGGGCCTGCATTAACTCATAAAGATCGCTGTCTCTTCTAAACACACACGGAGCCAACGCAGACGTTGCTTGCGAGCATGTTTGCGAGAATGAGTGTGATTGTGAAAATGTGCATATCTTTATTTTTAGAGCATGATTAATTGTAAGTTTGGTGCATGGTTCATCCGTAAGAGAAGCGAGATTGCTTCATTTCGTTTACACGATAACATTTATTGGTATCAGATGGAACCTCGCGCAGAGGTGATCTCTGGATGTGCCCTCCGTGTAAGCAATATCCCACAGCTAGATTGATAGGGGATTAAAGGAGAGTTCACACAAACGGAGGAGCATTATAGTGTCAAGTTACCCCTCGGTTTTCTGTCCATGTTTATTTCTTACTTCCTCTATCTTGTCGTCAGTTTCTACCTGCTTTTTCACCCTCTGCTTGCTAACTTTTCCTTCCTTTTCCACTGGGGCCCATTCATCTTTCATTTTTTTGTAAAATATCATCGCTTCCATCAGCACTGTCACTCTCGCCTTGTTTTACCTCAAGGAAACACATATTTTTACGAAATTTAATGAAGAATCAGACCACCAAGACTCCACTTTACCTGATAAGCAATGACGGGGGGCCATTTATCAGATTGATCTATTGTCACTATGCATCGATTGGTAACCATTCATTAATGCTTTGTGTGCAAGGTTGTGCTTGTGAGCGTGTAGGTGCTGAACAGTCAACATAGGTGGAGACAAAAACTCATCTCTATTAGGGATGATGTTGCATTCCTCAGGCACTATTTCTCTCTCAAAGGGACCCATGGAAAAATACGCCCATTATAGCCTGGCCACACACTCCAACGGACACAAACTCACGCACACAGAAAGACAGGCACATGCAGACACATGCACACAGATGTCGACAGGCAACTATATTTATACCAATGCTCCTATAAATCTATCTGCTCGCTTGTCTATTTTCTCTGGCTTTGCCCGTGCAACACTGAATGCCTGCACAGGTTAAAGGCAGAAAGAGAGAGGAGGAGAAGAGGAAAAGAAAAGAAAAGAAAAGAAGAGGAGAGGAGAGTTTCAGGGGCAGCGGGAGCTGAGTGCCCCATGGCATTTTGGCCTAACGCTCCATGTATTAAACACAACCTATGGCCCAAGTGCTGCACACCACCGTGCAACAAATTCCTGGAAATTATGAACTTGTGTCAACTTGTATAGCTCAAACTAACACAGGCCTCCTGCCCCCACCCTATCCCCCACCACCTTGTCTCTTCATTTCTGTAGCATAAATACCTCAAAACAATACCTCGATTCGAGGTGAGCGGAGATTATAATCGAGGGAGGTGCCAAAGAGAGATGAGAGAGGTGAAAAAATATTTTATTTGTTAGCATTTGGCTTGAGGTTGTCTTAACAAAATCTAGTTCCATTGTTTAATACATATACATATGTGTGTGTCTGTGTGTGTGTGTTTGTGTGCATAAAGCCTAGCATCCCCTCAAGTGTAAAAGACATAAGTAAAGATTATCCATTTTAATAAATTAAACACAAATGTGTGGAAAACACATGTAAAACTTAGTCAGTATTTGGTGTTAACTTTTGTATATGTGGTAATAATCACAGCTTAACATTTCTGATAACTGTTGACAGTCCCTTAACGTTAGTTTGGGGGGAGTTTTATCCCTTTCCCTCTGTATAGTAGCTTCAGAATGAGGATGTCAGTGGTTTTTCTCACATGAGACTCTCATATCACAGCCTTACATGAAAACTAGAGTAAATGAAGAAGGTTGATTTTGCCATCAAAAGACATGATCTTCTTTCTTCAGATAAAAGTTCAATGTGTTGACATTGTCACTGACAAACTGCTGTGATTTGAAGTTGCTTTTCTAAATCTTTATTTCATTAATGATGGCCCAAAAGTAGTTAAATAAACTCCAAATCATGGTACTACCACCACCATGTTTCATAGGTATGCTGACATGAAGCATGATTTTCCATTCTCAAAAGAAAAAACTTCACATTTACTCAAAGTGTTGTGTTTTAGGCTTGTCTTAGGGATTCTTCTCAAAATTGTGAGACACAGCAATGCAAATTCATAGTAAAAAAAAAATCTCTACTGATCTGCTGCCATGCATTCAGCTGTTTTTAAGTGTTCTGCTGATAGTAAATGTTAATGTTACCTCACAGGAAGAGGGCCTACAGGAGCACAGAGGTTAACCAGACAACTGCACACCTTGCCTCGGAGTGATCTTTCTTTGGTCGACCACCTCTGCAGAGGGTAACAACACCTGATTCCTGTGCAATTGTTGGAACATAGCAACATATTTTTTGCTTCAAGTCACTGAAAGGGTATGGTTTTGTTTTTTTTGTTTCAATTGACTTCCCTTCACTTTTATGAGGGTCTGTTTGATGATCCGGTGATGTTTTAAGTCATATTAATGCAGCAATGTAGAAATTTCAAGCACTGCTGCACAGTTTGTCAGATACTTTTCAAAGACTAAAGCCTAAATGAGATGCTTACTCTTTTTTAAGGGTGTTTTTTTTTGTCATTAGTCGCTGTAATCTGTTAACATTTTTGAAGAAACTGCAGAGTAAAATCCAATCATTAAATGAATTCTGCAGAATAAAACAATGAAGTACTGAAGTAAAATCAAAAGCAACATGGCACATTTTTTATTTAAATACATGACAAATCATACTGTTATATTTGCAGACTAAGGTTGAGCTGAATTAAGTATTCGACATGAAAATCTTTTTAACCTGTCACATTTATATTAAGCAAAAAAACACTTTTTTTCATTTGCCCTCAGTTGTTACCCTCAAATTAGAAAAATGTTTTAAATAACCCACAAGGCTTGTGATGATAAAAGTTTTGATCTTATTGTTTTCTTCCTCTTTTACATGCCTTAAATGTGAAAAGTAAAGCGATGGTCTTGTGCTGATATCTGAGGTTTTCTATATCAAAAGTGGATGAAGAACTTCAGACAAAGATGTCATAACCAAAGTCATTCTTTGATATTGTCCCCATGAAATACCATCATAGAGCAGATAAAATGTAATAAGGACTTGGGAGAGAACATTCAGATGAAGCATGTGTTATGATACACCACCAACTAAAGGATCACATAGAACTGACTCTTAATTATTAATGGCAAGATAAGATACCAGCTAAACACTTGCTGAAACACAAACTAACACACACACACACAAAAAGTACAGAACAAGTTGAAGCACTGTAGGGATGTAGTTCAGTAAACTTCCTGTGCATTGCTAATAAAATGTAAGTGGAAATGAGACAACATGAAAGCTTTGTGGGAAACGTACTTCCTCTGAAAACAATGAAAAGATTTCGCCTGTCTTATTCAGAGACAGAGAGTCATGGAGTGGTGTGCTTTTAATAACCAGCATAGATGACAGCAACTTACAGATACAAACTAACCACTGAGGGCATGGTGATAACTGGCCAACCTGCACAAACACACAGTCATGCATACACTCTAACACACACACATACACGCATGCATGCACACACACACACACACACAAAAATATGCACTTACAGTATCAAATTGAAACTAACATCCAAAGTGCATTATTATATTAGCCCTGTATATCATAATAGATTAACAAAAAGAAAAAAGAAAACTCGTACATTTTCTTGATACCAAACAATGTCAGGGAAATAAAGCTTTGTCTTTTAGTCTACAGGAAACAGTCAACACCAGATGTTTTTATTGCCAAGCTGTTTAGAAACTCCACAGCAGCTACTGTATCCAAAGTGCTTTTGGGAGGGATGGAAACGAGCAGTCGTGTCACCATATCTTTGCATAAATAAGAGTCCTTGCTGGCAGGCTAAGTCTACACCTGTGAAGAATGGCGTTGACACCATCCTCGCATTGTTTACATCTGATGACGCGACAGAATTTCCCTTTTGTTGTGTGTAATGTTCGACACAGTAGTACCAGCATCTTTTTGTACTTGGTGTCCATGTTTTATGAAATATATCTGGTGCAGTAACCGTAACAGACACACAAATTATATCTTTGAAATGGGGTAAATTTGGGCAAATCATTCAACTGAAATGTAAACCTCCTTAGTATAAAGACACATTTAGCTTGGTTTGCTGGAGCAGTGCTGGCCTGTCAAGACTACATCATCCATATGTAGGTCCTTTTATTTAATATAATTGAACAATCTTTGGTCCTTTGTCAAAAAGAAGAAAACAAAAAATAGGTAGTTCAGAGAAGCAACATCTTTGGCTGTCTGTTCAAAACTGTTCATGTTTAAAAATAAAAGCTTGAGGGGGTATTGACTTACTGTAAAAAAAATATCACCTTGACAATCTAAATCCTGTCCTTCGTTCACACCACTGACACTAAAGCAAGAACCTAAATAGTAGCAGAAGTAGTTAAAATTAAAGTACTTTGACTACTCTTGAGCTCAGTCCATCAGTGACACAGACTCAGCTGCTTTCGCACCAGGCACTTCTTGCACTGGACAACACAACACCAGTGGAAACGGCACAAGCAGTTCTCCTCAAACACCACCGTTTCCTCCCGGTAGCCTCGCTCGCAGCACAACAGGTCACAGCCGCTGATGTCCATGGCTGTGCTGTTGCACGTGCGCCCCCGCGTTCCCAGTGAACCTGTTTTTCGATTTGCGAGGCAAAAGTCTGGAGACTCGTCTGAGTAGATCAGATCTTGCTTATCCGGCGGCTTTATGTTCTGGCCGACAGGGATCAGGGTCTTCCCGTCGTTCCCGCCCATCACCTTGGATGCGCCGTTGAAACGCTCCAGCAGGCGGTCGCCCACCTCACGGAAATGAGGCATCTTTTTCCAGCACGTGCGCAAGGTGCACGAGCCCGACAGTCCGTGGCACTTGCATTCAGTCCGCATGTAGAGTTTCACTGCCTAGCAGGGGAAAGTGCATAAAGGAGGGGGGGCGGGGGGTTGAGAGGAAAAGAGGTGAAGGAGGGCAAACAGGTGAAGGAAAGAAAAAACAGAAAGAGAGAAGGTTGATCAAACAGAAAAAAGAGACAAAGAACCTTTAACTTGTACCCTGAAGTGAGGCTTTTGACAAATGACAAGTTCACTATAGAAAAGTTTATTATTTTGTTCTCAGTATATCACAGACAAATCCACCTAATCATGCACACACACACACGGGCACACACACAAACACCGATAGATAGATGAGATAAAAGCAGACGCTATTCCGAAGGAATTTTTACCCAACCCCCCTTTCCATCCACGTTGCCTCTGGCCTTCCTACATCTAACAAGCCTTGACAACAGATCATTCACTTATACTGAACATAATTAACCCATCTAGCACACACACACACACACACACACACGAGCACACATGCACACCTGTCCATTTACACAAATACAAACAAAGAATGTGTATGGGCGCACATGCACGCAGACAGAAACCCAAACACATCGCAACAGGTTTATTTTTCAACCTCTGGAAATCTTTTTTCTTTTTTTAAAAACTGATGTTCAAATGGTTTGTCACTAATGCTGCAATTGGACTACATCCCAAAAACCCTCCCTTGTGTTCCTGTCTACCTTAGTTTGACCCTAGTGCAAACAAACTTAACTAAGTGTGGTTCTTGTGCAACATCTCTGCAAGTGGACAGTAATGCACTGAGACCCCCCCCCCACGTAAAAAACTGTAAGTCTAATGAGAGTTGAACGATTCATCTTTATCATTATTAGCACTTTCCCGATAGCGTGCATGTAATGGCCATAACTCATTTGGTCCTAATGCAGACAGCAAAGATGTTCAAACTTCGGCAGGGAAATGTTAGAAGCTACCTGCCTCAGAGGCTTATAAACAAAATGTGTGGCACGTTCTTGGTTTTTTTTGTCTCAGAAACCTGATTCTTGTTAGAATATCAACTTACGGCGCAGCACAAATATGGCTAGAGGCGATGTCTTTCTCTTTTGCATGTTCATGGAATGAAGGAGCATTCCAAAGAGCAAGCAACACCATTTTCTGGGGTTTTTTTTGTTTTTGTTTAATCAAACTTCCTGATGTGGTGGAAAGAGTACTGGGATTTTTTCTGATGGCAAAAAGTAAAATAAAACTTTCGAAGCTGTGCCTTACCAGTCTGCCAGCTTCATTGTTGTGGAGGTCAATGAGCGTCCTGATATCGCTCTTTCCCCTCCTTCTCTTGGCATCCATAAACTGTTTTGACTTCTCATAACCAAACTCCACATCATCTCCACAGCCTCCCCACTCCCACTTCACCCCGTCCCCAGACGAGGAGGACGACAGCGGCCTTGGAGGTGCTCTGTTTCTGGTTGCTTCACAGCCACACTGCAGGAGGTCCCCCATGCTGCAGGCCTGGGTCACAGCGTGCGTTACACCAGCCGCTGTGATGGCATAGACGAATGCCGTCTCTCGTATATCTGCAGTATGAAGGACAAGACACACAGAATGTTACCTAATGCAAGAACAGTTAATAATTTCACCTGAACTTTGACGACACCAAGAAAAATCAATTTCAGCAGTTTCACTGATTTAATATCTTAATATGAAAAGCCAAATTGAAATTTGGAATTGAAGGGGGGTTGTATAGATAGATATAAACATGGTGTTAAACTAGAATAGTAGCTGTTTGGTGGCTTACAATCAGGCTGCTTAGCAAGCAATAAGCTAATTAGCTAACTGGTCAAACTGATATGTCAGAATGTAGATTGCTAGATTATGTTTGTGTAAGAGGAAAGCAGAAAAAAGCAGACTTTATCCTAAAATACCCTGGATCAAATATGCGTAGTCTTACAGTGCAACACAGGCTTCTATATTTTCAAGTTACTTTAAAATTTTGGGGAAAAGAGTGTGTCAAACTTGTGAAAAATGCAAATAAAGATCCATCAAATCATCTGTACATTTGACTCTTAAGTCTGGTGAGGGAACATCTTAGCTTCATGGAAAAGGATAAAAGCACTTTTGTCTTGGTCCTGGTACACAACTACAGTCTTGAACGTCACTGGATTTGTGGTTCTGAAAGAACGGCTGTTTCTTTGTAATGTACAGACATTCAAACACTTGCACTTTCAAACACACCACAGCTGCTGGTTTATTCTGGGTGCAGAGCTTAGCACTCCTGGCTGAAGGAATGTCCAACCACAACTGCAAATTTATAGTATGTCCTCCCCAGTGGCTTTGGCATCATTCGACCATCAACTCAACACGTCATCAACTCAACTGTCTTCATTTATCCCATAAACAAAGTACCAGCTATGACAGGGCTAAAATAAAGGAAATTCTAATGTGTAAGTGCTTTGCTCTTTTTAAAATTTGCTTGGAATCTAATATGTACTGTTTATGTGTTACAATAAGTGTTAAGTCGCAGTCACAAGTTAAACATTGATAAAAGGGATACTGAAATCCTGTCAATGCAATAACATTTTGGGGTTATATTTACTAAATTAACTCATTTTTTTCTGAGGAAAAAGTAAATGCATAAATTGAAAAGCCTAGCTGTTCTGAGCAAATTATAGGAAAGATGAGAACCAACAAGCCTACAATGCTGTTAGCAAAGCAATGAAGATATTTGCCATGGGTATCTATTACTGGTATTAAAAATGGTGACACTACTGAATCGACATTTCTGTTTGGGAGAGTTTTTTTTGTTTGTGTTGTTCCTTTCACAGATAGCTACTTTATACTGTTTCCACAAAATTAAGATGGGAGTTCTTAATTATTTTGCTGCATGCAAATCTTCATTGTGGTAGTGGCACTAACATTTTAAACTGAAAAGTACTCTTCTTACTAACTGCTTATAACTTTAGTAATACACCACTTAGTCAGGAGGGCAAGACGATCTGTTTTGTATGGTAGAGTAAGCATGTTAGCAAGCTGCTTCTTCAGCTGTAACGCTGGCTTACTGTACGCAGTAGCTAGTACTGTAGTTCTGGGTTGCAACTGTTTGGTATAGTGAATCAAAAGAAGAAGAGATAATTAATTGGGATTAGGATTTTCACAATGAAAAGGCCCAGGTGAGTTGTGAAAAAAGTTTATGCTAACATAGTGACTTGGCGTGCTAACAAGGACTAATCAGAAACTAATTAGAAAGTTCTGGTACTGGCAGAAGTATTTTTCTCTTGTGGATTTCATGTCATGGTAATCAAATCAAAACCACAAATGTTGAAAGTTATTACCAAACTCCAGTAGTTGACAAGATAATTTAATCTGAACAAAAAGTCTTGGTTTGGTCAAGGAAGATGGCCGCCCTTCGACAGTCTGGATCTGCTTAAATGTACCTTCCAATTAAAAGAGTTTCTCCTTTTCCACTGTTACCTACTGCTCATGTATGCTCAGGAGGGACTGAAATAAATAGAAAATTCAATGCAATCCATTGGTTTCTTATAAATGAAAGATGTAAAATGTATGGATGGATTGATGGATGTAATAGAACTAAATGGTAAAAACATTCAACTTACCCTAGGCTAATGATAAGGGTGTCAAAACCAATTTTCATGAACAGAAGTCAGTGTAAAGACCTCTTTCCTGATTAGGGAATTCATTACAATGATCTGTTAAATTTCAAGCTAGAGAAATACTATCCATCCATTGTCTTGTGAGTGGAGAGTGGGTGAATGATTTTTCTTTCTAAGAGTTGGAAGGCAGTGAGGTGTAGTCACCACCGTTTAACACTGCCAGCTCCATATGCCACCATGATTCAGTGAATGGGATTCATTAGGAATGACAACACACATACACAGAATGGGTGGCGTGTGACAAAACCCCCAGACTCCAGCATGCCTTGATATCAATACCAGCTGTACAACATGACACCATGAGATGTTTCCAATGGACAAGTTTGTATGTTTGTGTGCTTGTGTGTTATTGTGTGTCAAGAAAGAGAAAAAAGGGGCATTTGACATTTCACAACATTTTACCACATTTATTGTTTATGTGGAGATTTTATCTTATAGTTTCTTTTACCATAGTAGGATTGGTAGGATTCATTTGATTTGTGTTGTAGAAGGGATTAATCTAAAATAACAGGATAGTAGTTCTTTAAAACTGAACAAGGGCACCCCTGACATACAGGATATAACTATTCTTGGGCTTTTTGTTGTAGTTAACCACATATGTGTGCAAAAAACCAGCACAATATTCTTTTCAAGGACAATATGGCAGTAGTGAGCAACTTGTGCCCCAACAAGCAAAGAGGCTGAAGACATGTCTTCAAATGTTTTGTCCAAAAACATGTGCAAGTGGCAATGTTTTATTTTAAGAACAATAAGATTTTTTTTAGGTATTAATATCCTACAAAATTAATGGAGGGGACCAACAGGGTGACTGGAAAAGAAAAAAGCAATGGGTTGAAGGTGTAAGAGAATAAAGCGAGAGGTGTGAAATTAGGAAAAAAAAATCTAATGATTTGAGGCTCCCTGTTTCACATTTTCCTTGAAGACATGAATTCCAAACAAATTCTCTGCCATGACGGGTGTCTGGGCCTGTCTATGTCTGCTTCTAATTCCTTCTGGAGCATTTAGCACATATCTATTTAATTACTTTTCAAAGTTTAGGCAACAACAGGGGCGATCAGATGTGTTAAAGCTGAGACAATGACTTTACTGTTAAGCACTGATTTAAAAAATGACAACAAACAATACTCTCTCACAAAAAAAAAAGGATTAACATATTTTGGTCTATTTGGTGTCACCTGCAGCAAATGTTCATCACATTAAGTGCTTTTGGTAGTTGCACATGCATGAGAGGCTGCAGTGTGAGCTGTAAGGGACTACAAAACATCCTCCAGCAATAAGTTTTAAGCTATAACAAATAAATTAATAATGAACACATTTACTATTTTATGTTTTTTATGTTACTTTTATGTTACTATATAATTTGAACAAGGGGTATGTCAGTTATGTTTTATCCACAACATCTGTATTTAGTTTTATTAATTTTGCCATGTTAGCTGGGTTAGCTGAAATATAACATTTGAGGTCTTTGTCACTAAGTGACCAGAAATAAGTCTTTTTCTGTTTTTATTTTTCCTGTCTCACCATCAAATCCACTAGAAAATCTGAAATAAAATACAACAGGAAAAAAACAAAAGTAAAAGAAACCACATCAGACTTCCAAAATTTTTGCAGCAAATAAATAAATAAATAAATAATAGATATTTTTTGCAGAGTGCAGATAATTTGGTCCAGTGTTTCACTGCGCAAGTTGTTCATTGTGGGAAATATTGGTACTTTGTTTACAATGCATCAAGAGTGGCCTTGATTATGTCTGATTGTGTTTTTTTATCAATGCCTCATGTCGTAAGACAGAAAAATACTGTTTCAGTGTGCCTACTACACTACTGCTGGCCCCTGTGGAAATCAAAGGGGGCAGAAGGAAAGAGAACAAAACCAGTAGCCCTTTTCTTAAACCTGTGTGAAAACATATTCATTAAAAAGAGGGATGCTATCTGAAAACCCTTGTAAGATACCTTGTTCTCAAAGTACCAAACATTTAGTAAATTACACTAACTAACTAACACATTTATGTTTAGTTAATTTTTCAACATGCAACATAAAGTGCACGAAGTGCAACAATAACAGAGCATGCAACAGTTGCAAATCAACAGTCAGGTGCATCTGAGCATACCGCTTGACTTCACATCAATCACTGGTTCCTCATGCTTTGACAGATAGAGTGTTCTCTTCAGTTAAAGGCCTATTTGTGTTGCCCATATTTTAGATCAGCTCTAATTACGCACAGATTTTGCTGGGTAATGAGAAAATTGTGAAATCCTTGTCTTCATTGTGTGTGTAAGTGTGTATTAGTGCATGTGCAACCGCTGGACAGCCCCGGGCAGGTTTTTGTTTATTCTACTGCACAGACTTACACACTTGCATACGGACACACGCACAGACAATCTATTGTTACTTTAAAAGAAGAACCGCAACATCCCTTATGTGATTACCTACATCACTGTGTGCTGGTTGGCTCACACCGCTAGTCAAGACTGCTTCAGGGTCTGCATGTTATTTAAACACAGCCCAGATCAAGGAAAAAAGGATAATAACTGCCGATTAATGACAAGAAAGCAGAAATTTGACCTTGTTTTGGAGCAGAGTTTGTGATAGGTTCATATCCAGAGGAAAGAATTTTTCAATTCAGACGCAAAATAAGATCCTGTGTCGACATGCTCATTTATTCATTTGCACTTTTCGCAAGAAAGCTGTGAAATGGCACTGTTTCAGTAATGTTGTGAAATCAGCTAAAGCCCCTATTATATATATATACACACACACACCCACACACACACATTCACAGCTCATGCATTTCCACACTTCACACCTTCTGTCCTGGCCAGCTTGATGCAAGTCAAAAAGTAAACACCCTGGTACATTAGTGTGCGTGCACGTATTTATTTCTTGTACAACTGGAAATGTGATGCATCCATTATAAATCAGATAATCTAAAACATCACAAAGCATGAAATGCACACAGACATGCTGGCTACAAGTTAATTTTTGACTGCCAAATTCAGGTGGTAAACTGTCAGAAGTTGTTCCTTTCGCAAGATTATCTGGGACATATCACTGCTATCTGCCTTTAAATATGTCACAAAGTACTAAAACTTTCCTACAAAAAGTTATTTAACTAAAAAACCTCAGCGCTGCAAGGTTTTCTTTGGAATATTGTCTGAGCACTGCTAAGATAACTTTATTGCAGAGATTTGAGGGTGCACGTAAGGTGTGTTGTTCTAAAGAAAGCCCTTAAGGTATGGCAGTGTTTTCAACTAAATAGAAGTTCTCTTGCATCACCTGATCACAAGGACAAAGTGTTTTTCAGAAATGTAATAAACTAAGCAGGAATTACCTGTCCGTATTCACTTAAGGTGATATTTTATCTTCAGTGGGGTTGTTTGTATATACAGTATGAGTAATAGCATACCTTTAGTTGACAGCAAAATTGTATTGTTTAAAACAACTCCAAATTTTCAGTGCAGCACCAGGAAGTTGTTTATTTTTTCTCAGCTGAACATAAGTTTGGCAATCATTCAACTACAAGACAGTAAAAATGAATGAAAAGTCTGAAAAGCCCTTTATGAAGCTTTACCTAAAAGAGTGCCAATCAGAAATTTTTAAAGTTATAATCTTTAGAGGGTAAGTTCCAACACAAAAATGAACACAGCTTACATCATCATCATGAATGCAACATGCTCACATAGTAGCAGTAGTAGTGCGGTTATATGGAGACAGTAATGTAAGCATGCACATGAATATCTAATTAGATACCAATGCCTTAGTACTTATAAATAACTGATGCCATGTCCACAAAAGTATTTTGCAAAAACAGTGTTCTTACTATCTTTGTTTGTCAGAAAATCACATAAAATGCAGACACGACTGTGCCAAAATACAGGAAGTGCAAATCTAGCTTTGTCTCTGAAGTTGTGCTGGCCAGTTAGAACACTGAAAAAATGACAGCTTCTGTCTATTTATTTAGTTTCAATATACATGCACATGATAGCAATATTACAGACCAAATTGTCCGTGCATGCCACTGCTGCCTATACAGTGAGCTTTCTCCAACCGGTAAAATCCTACTAGAGTAGTCTTATCTTGATTCTTGTCTTATCTCTTCCTCTGTACCTTTCTTTCTTTTCCTCTCTTCCTCCAACAATGTCCTCTTATGTTTCTCAGGTGAATAAGCCACGGTGCACATTCAAAACGGCCGGTGTGGTGATATCTACTTGCTAGTATGTGTCACTCAGTGTCCCAGAAGAAAAAGTTGTGAAGTTTTGTTTCTCAGGCTCCACTGTGCCATCAAACAAGTCGGAAACAAAGCGTTTTCAGGTCAGAAAGTTATATAGTGCGTTTTTAAATGGTAAATATCCAGTTTCCTTGTGTAGTGTTACAATCACTTGCCTGAATTCTTCCATGTTTCTACACATTTAATGGACAAAAAGGATTTTGTTCTGACACAAAAATTAAAATGATACTCATAGGTGTTGACTACATAAAGTGGTTTCAGTCACAACCATTAAATCAATAATAAAAAATAAGCTAAAAAAGTCTTGTGTCATTTTCCTGCAAATAAAGCTTGAGTAATCAGAAGATCTTGGCACAGCTTATTATCACAAAAACTCTAAATAGATGTCAATGAGGTTAAGTAAACCACTTATAAAAGGGCAAATACAGAGGCTGTTTTCTTCTTTTTTTCATTAACTGGTACAAGTCTATGATAAACACCCATTTAGACCAGATCCAGGTAATTAGAGTGAAAGCTTCAAAGCAGAAGGGCACTTTAGCCTTCCCTATAGACAGACAGGAATCTGTGATTAATCGTCCTCAACTGATAGATTCCTGCCTTCCCGCCCTCTTTTCCATCCTCTTCCTTTTGTCAACCTTCATATTTTCTTTCTCTTTCTTTCTTTCTTTCTTTCTTTCTTTCTTTCTTTCTTTCTTTCTTTCTTTCTTTCTTTCTTTCTTTCTTTCTTTCTTTCTTTCTTTCTTTCTTTCTTTCTTTCTT
>JAVQJG010193684.1:0-23284 GCA_036024015.1 Craterocephalus amniculus | reverse complement strand
CCAGCCAGCCAGCCAGCCAGCCAGCCAGCCAGCCAGCCAGCCAGCCAGCCAGCCAGCCAGCCAGCCAGCCAGCCAGCCAGCCAGCCAGCCAGCCAGCCAGCCAGCCAGCCGAGGATCGGCCGGGAGGCCAGCAACCCTCCCGCACCGCTTCTCACCCTCGGCTGCCGTGTCTCAGTGTGTGTCCTTCCTCCCTCCTGCTGCCTGCACACCGACTCAAATAGTGTCCTTAATTGGCATGGGAGGAGTCCTTCCACAGGTGCTGCCAATCAGTTCATTAAAACTCCCACTAGCTTGGGATAAAAAACAAGTTAAGACATGCAAGTAAAAATGAATAAAAACACACTGAAACCACGCTAAAACCAAGCTAGTGGGACACAGTCCAGTTCTGGCAGCACCTGCTCTTTCACCTTGTGACAATAACACCAAAGTACTGGAAGCAATAATGAACACTGAAGTTCCAGAACCAATAACAGAACTAAAACTTTAGAGTAACAAAATAACAGAATAAATAACATAACTAAAACACCAAAGTAAAACATAAAACTAAAACGTAAAAGAGAGATAACTCTAAGTGAACCAATATGTCTAGATGCACCTGATGGGATTGTGAATGTGCCTGACACTGGAATGGTGAGGGGTTAAAGAATACACAGCAAACCTGGTTGCTGATGAAGACACGGCTCTGCTTTCTGAGTGTTTTTTAGATCAGTAATCTGCTCATTGCAGGTACATTCAGGTTGTGAAGTTTGCTCCAAACTTTGTCTTAAATCATGTCAGATCCGGAACTGCAGTGGTCAGATTATTGATCAGGTTATAGATCCTCCGTATCGCAAGTTATCTTGGTGATTTTTTGGAGAAAAAAAAGAGATCTTTGAAGCATATAAGATCCTGTCTCATGGGTCAGAACATTTAGTTTTTGTGTTTTTATTTTGTGCAGGGTGTTGCCCGGAGATCAAGTGGAGAAGAACCGGTATGTAACAAAGATGGTCCGCTCCAGCAGCTCGACTGGACACAGAAACTACTCCACTCCTACCTGCCCGCCCTCCACGTCCTGGCAACCAATCAGCTCTCAGCTCCAACCACAGGCCCCTCCCCCACCTCAGCGTAGCCAGGGAAACACTCCAAGTCCAGTGGGAGATGCGTCACTGGTTCGACTGCCCCCGCCTCCTGCTGGAGAGAGACATGGTGGAAACCGATCAAACCGCCACAGTGCCGGAGAACGGGGGGGTTCAGAGAGACTGGAGAGGGCGGGGGAGGTGTCCAATGGGACCGGGGCGAAGGGTGGGGGCGGGGGTGGGGAAGAGGCGAAGCCTGACAGCGATACCTCTATCTCCATCCCGTCAGTGGACCATGAGGAGCTGGAGCGATCTTTCAGCGGCTTCTCCATCTCTCAGTCCAGAGAGAACCTGGACTTCCTGAACAACAGCTTCTACCCCTCCTCCAACCTGGGGGAGCACCAGGCGGGGGGCGGCACCGGCCGCTGCACCACAGTCCGACCTTACATCGCAGAGGGAGAGTCAGACTCTGACTCTGAACTCTGTGCCCCTTCGCCTCACTCGGACCGGGCCTGGACCGGTACCAAGTGAAAACACAGGTAATTCAGAGCCGAACCAGCAGAACCCTTCCTGAGACTGAGATCACGACCTCTAACATGATGGAGGAAAATTTCACAGAGACTTTAAACACCAGCTGGAGGATCACAGTGGGGCATTGTGGGTACTGACGGCGCTTAGCAGCTGGAGGCCCGGTTGACACCAGTATTGGGCTTTGTACGGCACATGTTTGTTCTGTTACTGACACTCCAGCACCTTATTGGTTCCTTTAGAGTCACTGTAAAGAACCTATGAAGCATGATGGGAATGTTATGTGAATGATGCATTACCATGATTTGTACTTCCTGTTCAGAGCTCAGGCCCCTTCTTTATGCTGAGGCTAGATCACTAAACCCTCAAAGACCCTAAGAGCTGGAATACACCAAACCAATGGGTATTGCCTGCATCCTGAAAACCAGCAGCACTCAAACACAAGGACTATGTCCAGTTCATAGCCCATCAACTTTAAAAGACAAAAACGTCCATCTCAGAGGATGAGGTTGTCCAAACATAGGAAAAATACTGTAAACAAAGCAGTATCATGTACTAACTATAAAGCAGGGGTCACCATTTCCAGACCTCAGTGTCCTAATTTTTCAAAGAGTCCTTGCGGCGGCATAACCTGGCTGTTGTCAGATGGATATGTTCGGCCTTGTTTCACATTATCCATCTGGAACCACTCCATAAGCTTTGCTCTCTGAAGGTGTGATTGTATTAAAAATCAATGCATCTGATTGGAGAAACCATGTGTCTATCATTTTGAATGACGCACTATTTTGACCACTCGCAGGAGAAAAACAAAACAGAACTGCTGTCATGTTGAAAACGGAGCAGGAGCTAACAGCCCAACAATGTTGGTAAATTATCGATGTCGTCTGCAGAATCGAAGCCATATTAACACCCCTGCATGTAAGCCTCTATTGTTTAAAAGCTACTGTCGTATGATGAATACGTCACATCTGTTCATATCCCGCCCGGCAATCCTGATTGGTCCAATGATATTTTAGTTGGAGCAGAGAGCGTTTATGGATGTCTATCGTGGCGAAAGCAAGGCTAACTGTGGCACACTTGACTCAAATTAACGGGTCGTTAAGAGACTTAAGACTCCTACAAACTCCATGAGAATCGAGAACTTTGTTCTTGTTCTTGAGGCCGGACGTGATTGAGGACACTTCTCGACACATTGACACATCAAGCTTTTTCTATTGGGGCTCCGAGAAGTGTTGCGTGATTGGTCGGACATGCCAGGTGGGAGTAGATAACGTGTGAAAGCATGAAGGGGGACACGGTCACTTCTGCATTTCTACTGATGCAGGATGAATGAACAGCTTTAATTAACAGCTGTTCGAGGTGGTGAGAAAGTACAAAAACATTTCAGCACAGGGTAAATAAATACATGGATACTGCCGTGTGCACAGTGGGACAAAATGAAAATCTAGGCACAATCCCAAACCGTCCCCTACACACCAATCCTCAGTTTGTGCGTTCTCGCATAGGCTCCGACATATTAATGGCTGTCCCAAACCTCGTAGTGTGGAGGACGAGTGGACCGTTCAGCCCTCAGATCGCGAGTCTGCATCGATGCAGACTTTGCAGCCGATGTAACGGCTAAATGGACACACACATAAGTTTTTTTCCTCCCTGCAGCTGGGGGACATAGCTTGTCAGGATTTTGTTGTATGTACGGTGGTGGCAGTGCTAAGGCTGGTAGTATACTTGTTTTTAATTACTTGTATGCATGTTTATCATGGCTGCCTTGTGTATTTGTGTTTAAGGCAACACTTTAAGGTGTTTAAGGCAAGGTCCTGAGAAATTATCCCTTCATGTTGAAAAGCTGCAGTATATGAGTAACCTGTAGGGGCAGTCTAGGGAGAAGTTGGACAGAGTGTAAGATCACCGAGTCAATAGCAGAAAAGACTCAAGAACATTTTAAGGACCAGACGCAACATGCTTTGTTTAGGATCCTATCTGACATACTGCCGCTAGTTTTTTCCTTCTTTTCCTACCTTTAAAGGAACTATACCTGATATTATTTTAATCTTTCTAAGAAAAATGGTTTTCTACGTGGTATAGTATGTGGTAAAAGGGGTAATTTCATTACAATTAGTGACTCATTGATTGCGCATATGTACAAGTTCAGGGCATTTTAGTTTACGAAAGCGGCTAGTTTTTTTAGCATTGGCGTGACGCTCTTTCTCTGCCGGGTTAATTTTTGGGACGTCCACACTCCGATCAGCCAGTAATAGCGTTCCCTTAGTGATCCGGAGTCAAATTATGAAAGTTAAACCCCTTAGCGAGGAAAAACGTCACACAAAAGCTAAAAAAAAAATAGCCGCTATCGCTAACTAAGCCAGCCGGACTTGAAATCGGGTATAGTCCCTTTAATTACATAAAAAAATGACCAAATATGGTTATTATTTAAAAAGAGAGATACATAATATCAGTGTTATGGTTTCATTATATTTATGTGCCTTTGCTATGCTTCACTTTGACTCCCTCTTTCATAGTCAGTTACTTCGGCATATTGCTAACTGCTTTCAATGTCATTACCTGTGCCAAGGCAGAGGTCATGTATTAGCAAGCGTTGGTTTGTCTGGCTGGCTATTGCCAACAAAACCTGAAAAGCTATGGATGGATTTTGATGAAATTTTCAGCAAATACGAGAAATGGAAAAAAAATGGAACAAGTGATTTGATTTTGGAGCTGATCCAGTTCACCGCCTAGTTCCAGGAATTTTTAGAAGATTCTTTACAATGGAGGAATAGGGTTCATTTTTCCATTAGAGCTTCAAACTCAAAAATAATGTCTACAATCATTAGCAAAATTACAATGGCTTGGGAAGGTTTGTCCTCTCTGAGTGCTTTTAGTTACTATCAATGTACTTTGCCATTGTTCAGGACTTGGAAAGAACTTTTTTCTCAGTATTTTACTATGGAACACATCTTCTACAAGGCTGAAAAAAATCGAGCAGAATTGTATTAGGTAACCAAAAGTATTGTAGATTAGATGAGCATGCCAAAAGCGAGACAATTCAAATACAAGAAAGTCATTTTCTTAATAGCTTTTGGGTATTTTTGGTAATTTCCTCCACTTTGGTTGTGTTTTCCACGCAGAGGGAAGCTGCAAAGCTGCATGTAAACATGGGTCACATAATCTGTTGGTTAATGGGAGCTTTATTGTTTTTGCCTTGAACTATCATAATATTTAGTAGAGATGCAAATGCGAGCAGCTAGGAAACCCCATTGTATCTGTGCTCTGAGATTTGGGCGGATCTCACTGGCTTTCTGTTTCATTTAGCACATGAAGCCATTTCAAACTATCAACAGAAATTAGGACAAGACGATTTTTTTGTTTTTATTTGGGGAGGAGATTGACACGAGGTGTAATGAGAAAAAACAAAAGCAAAGGAGACAGAATAAAGATAAATTGTGACAGGTAAAGCAAAAGTGGGGGATTGGGGGGGATTACAAGGAGAAAGGACGGAACGAGAGGACACATGAGAATACAGTCATGGGCCTACTGAGCCGTGGTGCTCATGGCTCGGCTGTGGTGCTCATTATTGATGTAGGAGAAAATTTGCGCTGACAGGAAACGAAGCTGCCAGCGGCCCCCCCCCCCTCCAACACGCTCACACCTCCCCCTCTCCATTACAATGATATCTCAGAAGGTTGGCCAACACTGACTTGACGGTGTGTCCACATCACCTGAACTGCCCCCCCTGGCCGAGCTAAGTCCCACAGGTAAAACACACACACACAAGCCATCTAATAAATCTAATAAACACTCGTACACAGCCGGACATGCACAAACCCACACATCTCCAAACACTGGAAAAACCTTATTACCCCCCATCAGCATTAATGTCCCAACACGGTGAGCATGTCACTGCCACACCAACAACACACTTCTTTTTAATTAAAACAAATTGCTCCACCATGCAGGATGTGCCATGAGGCTAGAATAGTTTTATATTAAATCAGCAGGCTGAAGAAAGCAGAAGTGAACATGCAGCACGCAGCATTTTCTATACTTAATGTGCTTAGTCCGGTCATTCTTTCAACACTTGATGGATATTGACAATGAAATCCACGTTGCAGCATTGTGTAAATACAGAAAAAAAAGCCACAAAAGACCAATAATCCCTAACTGATGTCTGCTTGGTAGCCATGCAGGTAAAGTCTTATAACTGCAAGGTGCAGTATGGTCTGTGTCCAATGGTAAAGTGTCCATGGGCAAGGCACTGGTCCCACACTGCATGGACTGAATATAATGCTCACCTTGACGCTCTGTGTGTGTGAATAGGAGAAGATCAATGTATGTGATCAAATTGAAACGGACTCATACAAAAGTATGAATAAAATCTATCCTCTCTCTTTTTTCTGTGTAACCTCGTACATCCGTAGGAAATCTCCATGATTCATTTGGGGACCTGGATACAACTGGACCAGCATGTGCTTGGTGTCCCTGTTTACAAATGGTTATTACTCATCAGTGTGGATGCTCACATTTTTATCATTTTAGTTATTCTGTCTGTGTACATGGCTTTTTAGACTGTTTTTCATGTTTGAAGTGGGCTTCCTAAAAATATGATTATAGCCAAATATAACATTGGCCCTGTTGAGAGTAGGTTTGGTGTGAAAGAGCCTTAACGGTCACTGATGTAAAAGCAGATGTAATACTTGTGTGCTTTCAGAGGACAGAGTTAAGTTATGTACAATTACAGGACTGAAAATGAATCAAAAATATTCATTGGCCCCCAAAAAACTTTGAAAGGACTTTAGGAAATCTGTAAGAACTCTTGCTCAGTTCATACGAAGGAATGTCAAGTAAGTCTGGCTCCTTGGAGGTAAAATATAAAGAACTGAAGGACAGCTCAAGACTATTGCCCAGTATTGCATGTATGTAAGATGCAAAGGTACCCCCCCCTTCAGGATTCTTACAATTTTTTTATGCGGGTTCAGAGCTTAAGCAACTACTAAACCAAAAGGTAAGCCTGTGTGACCCTGAAAAGGGTGAAGTTAACAAGCATGCAAGCATTTGAATTCCTTAGATTTTCTGTGAACCTACAGTTCTGTAAATATTTTCTGACATTTAAGGTGAGTTAAGACCAATTATACCTTTATTTCAGTAATTGCAGAATTTTGTGAACACATGTTAATATTATTTGTTTTTATTTAGTTCATCATATTCTTAAGCCACGTTTCACACTAACCCAAAATAGACTAACTAGACAGCGGATCTGATGTATGTCTTAACACTGTTTGTGCCATCATTGCTTCCTCTCTAATCTTCAGTAATGAAATTAAGCCAAATGTCTCAGTTTATCCATTGCTATGTGTATTATTCAGCATGCAAGGACTGCATGTCACTACATCCCACACAAGAGGCTTTTAACTGTAACAGGAAGAAAATTGGCCAGGGAGACACTACTAGCCTCGGCCATTTACAATTTTTAGAATGTCAAAAAATACATTACATTTAAGCAACTATCCTGCACCTCAACCACCTCCTCCATCTTCTAACTTCACAATATTTAGACCACAAAGGAGTCTTATTCCTATTACCGATCTCCAGGGATATATGGCATGTCTGCTTATTGGAGCCTCACTTCCAAAAGCTATTTTAAACAAACACCTGTTTCTCTGTGTGAGATTGTGTATACCTTCCTGTACTCAACCAAATTCCACATCGGCCTAAGGAAGAAATAAGCTTCCTTAACATGCAGTCATACAGTATTCACAACACTACAGCAAATGTTCTAGGTCACTTACATTTCTGCATGTGCGTAAGGCTAATGGCACTATGTGAATGAAGAGAACATAAATGGAAATGGACTGTCATCTTGTCATTCTATGCAATAAATATGAAGATACCTCTGAATTAATATACATATACAAAAGAAAAAAAACAAACTTGCTGCCAATTTAACAGGGACAATCTCAAAGGGTGACAGAGAATGACAAAAAGTACTATTAAAAAAAAAACACTGTAATAGTCTTAATGGCAGAAATTGAAGAGGGGGAGTGTATGCACATAACACCACCTTGGATAGGGGGACAGCATAGAATTTGTTCATCTCCATGCCACTTTATGTATTATGCACATACTAATGAGCTTCCTCATGTCAAGACAGTGGAGATGTGCCTGTTCACTGGTCTCATTAAAAAAGTGAGAGAATGGGCTTCTCCTGGTTGCACCTTGGCAGGTTCTGTTACTTATAGGTATAGCTGGCATCCCGAAAACCGCCACAGCAGACAAACGGATTTGAGCTCCATCTACCCAATCAGCAGCAGGCACTGCAGATCTCAGATATGAAGAGTTATGCCACACTAGTAGGCAAACTCCCATCAGGCCAAGAGACTCCACCAAGCAGGACAGAAGGAGCTGGGTGGATGTGAGTAAGACCTCCTCCGCAATAGCCTCTCATATGAACTCTGAAAGTGTCACAAAGATAAATGATTTTCAAGGATTATGCCTAACTTTTCCTCCAAAGAGGTTGTTAACAACAGCTTTTTTTTTTTTCTTTGGCTCCGCACTTCGTCCTGTCCTGGACTGCCACTGAGTCATCTCCTGGGGTGATGAGGAAGCATTTTCTCACTACATCTACATATTCATGTAGGACTTGTTAAAAAACCTTCAGCGTGCTGACCAGTGAGACCTGAGAGATGCGCTCTTAAGTTATCTCGTCATCACTGAGCAAGTAAAATATAGCTGCTGACCTTTGTAGTGTGAGTCCCTCCGGTACAATACAAGGCTGTCTGCCTAGTTCACTTCACAGTAAACGCATCAACTCACTAAGGGCACCGTCGTGCACATGCACACACTCACAGAATCATTCACAAAGATGGGCGCAGGCTAGCAGAGGATAGTTAAAATGAGATTTGACTTTGTAATTTGAAATTTCACAAGCTTTTTCTATGTTGCTAAGGGGCGTGACTGGACATCTCTAGGGTCCAGCTTTCATATTACATTAAAGTTTTAGTGATAAAACTAACATTTATGCATCAGTAGCCTACTGCTCTACACTGCTAAAGAAGCTAAAACAAAATTGTTTAAGATCCAAATCTTTGTTTCATTTCTATTTTGAATAATGTTCGTACAGTGCATGAGTATTCAACATCTTAGCTAAAGTAGAAAGAAGCAAAATCTCTCATTTTGAGATATTAAAGGGATACTGAGGAAATCGGAAGAATGTGGAGTATTTGTAGGTGATCAATAAAATATACCACCTAGGCAGCATGCATGATATTGGGTGCAGTTTTTCATCTGATAAAACTTCTAGCAAAGCAAATAAGTGAAACACTAATTCATACTGTAGCATTCGCTAAAAAAACATGCAATCTGTTTGAGGTTCACAGTTGTTTTCAGCGATAAACTTTGCCCGGGCTTCCAGTCAGTCAGTTTAGATCACCATCAGAATTATTTTCTTATACCCAAAAGTAACTCTACAGCTGGTAAAACAAGGACTATCGTGTATTTTACAAAACCCATTTATGAATAAGTAAACACCTCTTTAAGTAATCTAAGAAAACTGCAGTCAACTAAGTTAAGACTAACCTGTCTTTTTTTTTCACCCTTTTTATGACTGGAACTATTCCAATTGGACCCAAGACATATTTCTAAGAAGTGGGTGCTATCAACTTCTCAATCAAGATACAGATTCTGTACTTATTCATTTTTCTGTCAGTGATCTAGGTAATATGCATCTGAGTATCTTGACAACTAGAAATTAAAAAGCTCAACTAATGAGACCTTTTGAACCAATATGAATGATTTATGTATTAATTATCTAAACACAGATATGCTGTGTTATGAGATTGACATTTGTAATATATTTTAAATAAAATACATTTTTCTATTCCTTCATGAAAAATTATTACCAAAACCAATTCCTATAAGACTTGGGACACATTTGCACTGGCACTGTTTGGTTTAATTTACACAAAACTTGATCCACTTCCATAGATAGTTGGGTGTGTTTGGAGCAGTGTGAATGTGCATTCTGACTCTGGTGCAGAAAGAAGGGAAGAAGAGATCAGGGGAGATCAAGCCAAAAAAAAAATACTACTGTCTAAAGTGTCATGTAGTTCTAAAATCTAAATAAGAACTGAGGGATGACGATGGGCTTATTTTACGTTTTCATATTGGTCAGAAATTACTCTGTAAGATGATAACAACACATGAGCAATTTATCATTATTCCAAACATCAAACATGTCTCATTTGACATGAAAATGTCTTTGATACAGCAATGCTGGTGATGTATATGGATTTCAGAACCTATAGCACTTGATCTTACAAAACCTACCTAATTTCATCCCAGGTATATTTGTATATTATTGTGGGTAGTGGTCTGTTTGGACGTGCCCAATGGTGACTTTGTTCTGTTTTAGTCGGCCAAAATGCTCCAGATCTTAAAGGGTGACAGAGGCAACCCCTGCCATTATGCAGGGTATCTGTTGTATAATTTTATTTTGTAAAGTGATATTGTATTGTTCAGTGCTATAAATGCCTTTTTTAAATGTCTTTAATCAACAATGTTTAAACATATTACATCTGCAGTCAAAATGTTATTACCTGTGTAGCCACAGTGGATGTTTTTCTATATTTCTATATAGTTCTGGACTTTCAAGTATTCAAACTGTATTGATCTCTTTTTCTACTGTTTATTCCTTTAAATGTCATGTGATCAATTCCTTGTTCTTTCTTAAATACATTTTTATTTCCTTTGCTTATCATCAAACTATCTATTAATGTTTTATGCTGGTACTGAATTCCAGTCATTTCTTGTACCTTGCTTGAGCTAAATTATGCCACATTATGTTTAGTTTAGATGTGTAAAATATGAATAAACAAATTAAACTGGGGGTTATACACAGTATTTGCAGCCACTTTTATACTTATTTACAGATCTTCTCTATTTTTTTATTTTTTTTGCAAAAAAAAAAAGAAAAGAAAAAGTGGGTGTAAAGCTGAGCCTTGCCGCATTTCTCACTTTTTTACCACCCCGCTGCCAGGGGAGTTTCACATGGACTGTTTTTGACTCTCTTTCACCCCTACGTTGCACAAGAGTGCATTCTGGAGACCCGGTGAATAAAAATGCCATGTCAACTAGGAAAGAAGAAAGAAAATCTCCACTCTGAACTGTCAGTGATCTTCCTTCCTTTCCTTTACTATGGAAAGCTAGTAAAAAGAAAAGGAAAAAAAAGTTCACCTTCCTCACATAAATTGGCTGGGAGATTTATTTCTCCCGTGACATTCTCTCTGGAGATGGCACCGGGAACCTGGGCATCCGCACTCGGAGAGAGATGACAGGGCTATTGTTAGGAGCAGCGGTAGTGGAAAGCTATTCGCTGTGCTCATCCCGTCTGTCCCTTTTCTATTTCTCTTTCTCTCTCATTTTCTTTCTTTCTCGTTATGAAACCTGTCAAAAAGTAATGACAGCCGTTTAAAAGGCAAAGATTCAGGCCCACATCTGTCTCTTTCGACTTATTCATTCCAGCATCATTCTGCTTTACAAATTCTAAATCCCTGGAGACCCTCCAGCCACGTTAATGGCGTCAGGTAAGAATGCCGGTCGTGACAGATGGCAAATCTGACGCTCTTCTGGGTTAAAAACTAATCTGAATAGTAATCCTCTGCTTCCATCACCTCGCTTCTTCTTTCTTGTTGCTAAGAAGAATGATATTTAGATAAATCACAAGTGGGGGTGAACCAAGAATTTGTGCATACTCCCGATGTTAGAGCTATGCGAAAATTGCGCACATCTAGTGAAGCATTCAAGAATTTGGCTGACTGCGTCAAACCCAGATTGTTTCTCCCAAACGGCAGCAGAGACCTCTGGGAAGACGGCCGAGGTATCAAGCCAACGCTAGAGTCACTGGGGCCAGATTAGGGGAGTTTGACGGGGCACACCCCCTAATCCATCATCTGAGAGATTAGAGGAACATGACACAGTGTACCACCAAATCTCTTTAATCATCTAAATGTCCCAGTCTCAGTCAGTGGTGCTGCTGGGAGAACAATAAGGGCTCAGGGGACAGGGGCTATTGCAGAAGATTTTCTCCCCAGGCCTTGTTGGCTTGCCTCATGACACTCACAAGCAGCTTAAATTTCACTAATGTGGAAATGCCTGTCTTGATGGGGCCGGGCCAATTAAGGCAGGCTGGGGTTTTTATAACACGGTATGTTAAAGAGGTAGAGACTATAACAATCAACAGACAATGCTTGTCTTTGATGTCCCATGGGCTCCTACAAAATCCCTCCGTTGCCGAATGTGCAATCAGTCTGATGAAGTAAATGTGTCATCTGAGCCAATTTTATTACACCATGAGCAAACGCTGTTTCTATTATTTTACTTCAATAGAATATAAGATGTGGCCATGTCTCAATTACTAAACACGGAGAGGCAGCGTTCAGTGTTTATGCTCAACACATGTGGAACAAACTCCCAGAAAGATGCAGGTCTGCTGAAACTGTCAGCAGTTTTAAATCAGGGTTAAAAACTTTTCAATTTGCATCCTTTAATGATGAATGATATTTTTTTCTGAGGGTTTCTTTGTTTCTTTAATTTTCTTATTTTGTGATTTTACTTTTGTTTTTATTGCTTTCTGAACCTTGCTATAATGTTTCTAATGTTTGTATGTAAGGCACCTTGAATTGTGATGTACATGAAATGTGCTGTACAAATAAACTTGCCTTGCCTTGATGTTTTACGTTTTCCACTAATCATGTGTGAGCACCGGTCACACACAACATGCTTCTTCTGCTCCAGTTTATTGTTCTGTGTCACCCATAAAGAAGGCCTAAACGTCAGTAACTTTGGCGTTGTAAAGGTGGGGAGAGTAATTAGTTAGATTATCCGCTATTGAAAAAAGTTGCACCATTAATAACGGCATTTATTCAAAATTCTAGTGTGCCTCGTTCTGCACTGGATTTTAGAGCATTTTTAGGGCAGAATCCAGGAACTTTGCAGTGCACTGGATTTAAGTTGCAACAGCACTTACACTCAAAAGTAGTGCACACTACAGTAGTGCAAGTGTGCTGATTGAGACACGGCCATAGAGACTAAAATCAATTCAACTTTTTTTATAAAGCACCAACTCACGACAATGTAATCTCAGGGAGCTTCACATACAATCAGTTTGAGCCGATCTGATTGTCATGCATTGATTCATTTGATGATTGTTAGCCATAATTGATTAAGATAATCAACAAGGTAAATATGATTTTTCTTATTACAAAACTATGAAAAAAAAAAAAAAAAACTTTGTTGCAATCTACCCACTTCCTTGACCCCCCATCCTGTATAATTAAAGTGATACTCTGAAACCTTTGGTAACTAGGGGGAGCTGAACCTGTAACTTCCTACAGGCCACATCACATCCTCATAAGAGTAAACAGTTTCCATCCTGTTTTGGAATCGTGCTGCAGACAACTTTGACCAGCTGATAGTGAAGTAATCTGGATTCAAGAATTTATTCAAGGATTTTTCACCATTGACGGATCGGGCCCTACTAGTGGAGGGATGTGACTGAGTGCTTCTAGTTAAATATGATCCATTTATCTCCTGGTTGACATGATAACGTCAGCATTAGCCGGTTGCTTATGGGACATTATAGCATCTGAAAACCTTAAAACTAAACCAAGCCAGTTACTACTTGTTCTGTTACTACTTTGATATTTACACAATAGGGAATGCATTTATTGCATGAAAACCTGCATTACTGGCACAAAAAGGTTTAGGGAGTCATGTTAGCTTTGGTCTGTAGCCAATTAGCTTCAACTAGCCGCATTTAGACACAGATATATCCACAACGCTCTGCAGCTCATCAGGGAATTACTGTTGTTGCTTTGAATAATCCCAGCTGGAAGATGTGGAAAAGTAAATTGATGTGATTTTCTTTTTTTTTTTGTCATTTTTAATAACAACCAGCCAAGAAGAAAACAGAAAAGTTACAATATTTGGTTGGATGGGTCTCAAACTTAATTGTTTTGGGTGTCAGTCCAAGGTTCAGTAACATTGTCCAACCACCTCTAAATCCTTGTTAGCAGGTTGGCATGTCTTATAATTGAACAATACAGTAACACCTCTTGGACATTTTTTGTGCAATGCAAAATTTGAACATTTAATGGATTTATAGACATAAAATTTAAATAATCTTTCAATATCCCAGACTTTGATGTCATACTGGATGATTTTGTGCCCTGAGCCAACATGAGAGTTTCTCATTCTGGTGTAAGACTGTGTTAATTTTAAAAGGAAAGCTCATAATTTTCATGGATATGAACAATTCTACATATTTCTAAAGGATTATTCATTATTTCTTTTTTTCAATCTTTTAATGAACATTTGTATGATCTTAAATCCTTTAAACTCTTTTTCTTCTTTGCTTTTTTTACATTAATTTAATACGGGATAAAGACGTTCGGATGGGAGCAAAAAAAGCTTAAAATGGGTTTAAAGCATACTGGGGTGTAACATTTAGAATAAAACATGTGTTCAATGGCAGCAGGTGTGGAAACATTTGAAAATAAAAAGAAAAGGTCCACCGCACTACAAGATAAATTCTAAAATCATCAAAGTGGTGGCCCGACTTTATTATGAACATATTGCTTCAGCCATGAAAGTACAAAGAAACAAACAACTGAAGAGGATCACTAGCTGAATTATTCTCTGTCAATTCTGTCAAAACATTTTTCTTGCCCTTGGTTACTATGTCTATGTTTTAAATACTTAAAAAATACTTTAAAAAGTGTATTTGTGTTTTCGTTTTATTCATGGGGTGTTCCCATTTCAGGGAAACAAACATCTGTCGCTGTGGATTTGCACCCTGACAAATACAAAACTTATTATTCATGATTTCAAACCCATTTCTAATTTGGCCCCGCGGCCGGCTTCAGGCAGGGGCAAGAGGGGGCAACACCCTTCTAATAAACACTGTGCTCCCCTCCAATCAAATAATCACGAAAAAGGCACAATCTCTCTAAACTCTCTCCCTTCCTAACCGAGCTGTTTGCTGGCTGTACAGAATCTTGTTTACATTTAGCCCCCCACCTACTTAAGGAAAAAAATAAATAAATAAGTATTTAATAAACAAATAAGTGGAGGAAATAAGGAACCTGATCATATATTGGCAGATTTTCCCCCCTCACTGACAAGGCTGGCTGAGCTGCAGGGGAAAAACTTCATGAAAGTGAGGGAGCAAAGCTTTTTCAAATGTATCGTAGTGATTTATGTGGCAAGATAATTTCTAAATAATTAAAAATAGATAATAGTATATATATCATCTATTTGTTCTGTCAACAGGATATTGTTTTTGTTCTATTCAAAATGTGTGAGCCTGTTAGTTGGAGCATTGATCAATCACACACAAGGACTTGGGCTGAATGCCCACTCTGTGCAAAACAGACAGAAGAAATTTAAATTATAAACATATATTAGGGCTGTCAAAGTTAATGTAACACGTTCACACAACTTTCTTTGAACAGTGGTAATTTTTGTATCCAGCGATTAATGCACACATGTAGTTGGCATAGTTTCAGCAAGTGATGGAGAGAGCAGATTGTGGATCTGTGGCTAAAACAGATACAGAATGGATCTTAAAAGTTCAGCTTAAAAGTTCTGCAAGATGGTTTTCTGGTCAAGACTGGGCTATGTTATCACCTTAATTCTCGAAATAATGCATAATAAGGTGTCTTGTGGGGGTGTGCAGCTTACTTGCATTAATGATGCATGATATATGTATTATATATATCTGAAAAAAATAATAACAAATGTAAACAGCTATTTGAGTTACTAAGAGTTTTACTTTTCTTTAATGGAAGGGTATGAATAATCGGTTGTGTGTGCTTAATATCATCAAGCACACAACTTTGGTAAGAAGAGTTTTTTTTCTTATTTTTATTTATTATTATAGGTATTTTCCATTTCCCCCTGAGGGATCTCCACCATATTGTGGTCAGGGAGTTTGCATGCTGGACAGGTCTTAGGCTAGAGGCCTGACCAAGCTCAGTCCATTTCTTGGGATTTGGACTCTGCTAATATCTTAGTTCCATTGAATAAACACTTATTAAGAATAAGAACAAAAAAGTTGTGCTGAACCATAATGTGTATGCATGATGCTCCCTTCACATTTCTCCCTGTCCCCTCTTGAAAGCATTCTTGGAGCCGGCTCTGTTCAACCCCCTCAATCATTCAGCTCTAGGAATGGCATGACTCATGGATCTATAATGTAGTGAACTTGTCAGAGGGTTGGAAAAATTAAATTCAGCTGGTCTGAATTACATTACTTGCAAAGTTGTGGTGGAAGATGGCTGTTTTCAAAGATTTCATTTTATCTTACATTTTTTTGTCATTTTATTTGTTTGCTTCTTTTTCCTATTAGACTTATTCTGCTCTTACTTGACATTATGAATAAATAGTTATTCAGCTATCTATAATTAGACTAAAAAAATTAGATTCATATAGACCTGTCTCTGTTAACATGAGAAAAAAGCTCAGTTTTGAATATGCTGTTGTTGATATTCATGTTCAATATCAGTTTATTTATTCTGAAAAAAGTTAAGGGCTTATTACATAATGCATGGGAAAGAAATTAAAAACAGAATATGGGGAATAACCTTTTGTCAGGTAGGCATGATGACAGCAAAAATAAATGGATGGCCCCTCCTCCTACGTTTCTGAAGATCTGAATTGAAACTCATTGGGAGGTTCCAACCATCGCTATCTTGACAGTGTCATTTATCTCGTTGAATCTCTGTAAAAATGCAAGACATGGGCAAGGAGGTCGACCTGAGAGGGGGGCTGTGAGTGTTGGGATGGATGACTAATATCCATCAAACTCTAAGCAGTCTGTTGTTACGAGCTAACCAAGAGCTAACCAGCTAATGGAGGTAGGCAGGCTAAAGTGCTGTTAGCCAGCTAAAAACTCTGGTTGTGCTAACCTCTCCTTCCTTACTGCTGAATATCTGAAACATGTCAGTCAAAAGGACACACTCCTAATTATGAGTAATTTCAAGATTAAATACACATTTAGACGAGATGAAAAAAAAACACTCCCTACAGATGTCATGAAGGTAAACTTGACCTGTTAAACCTAAAATATTTTTTGGGACCATGCTGCAAACGTTTATTTCTGCTGTGAAGTTGAACTTATTAACATGGAAGTATATTAGAATTGACTGGTTTTTGGAGCCATCCCCTAGTAGATGAGAGGTAAACTGCATTTTTAACCCCTGGAGGTTGCTGTTTGGGTAGGCACCACTCGGCATACAACAATAAGTCTTAGAATGAACACATGTGTTTGTGACCAGCTCTATCAACTTATTACTACTTTAGTCATTCTCAAAGTCAATAACTCTGCTTAAGTCTTCAATTTGGACCAAGGGCAGAAATAAAACAGCTATGTTCCTTTTAAACAAACAGACCGACATGGCATTGCCTTGTACATCCCTTGTAAATTCGGTGTAATTTTCGTATATTGAAAATCAATCCCAAACCATTCCAACCAACAAGTGTAACATTCACTAGATCAATTTGAATAGTTTTGATTACTTTTCTTTAAGCTTTGTAGGGATATCTGTCCTCTGCTTAAAATAATGTATTGAAATTTTTCCACCATGAAGCCAAAGGCCTGTGTCATTTTGTGTTGTGATGCACAGGAGGTGATTTGGTTTCCAACACCATATAAAAATCCCATCAAATATGAATCTGCTGTTGTTTCCAGGTGCTGCAGCCAAGGTGGACAAATATACAACACAATGCATACATTTATTGAGGATGCTCAGCTGCATAATAAGTCAGATGACAAATCTATGTCATGACGCATTATTGTTTTTGTCATTTTTGAGTCATATGTTAGCGGTTGTAAGACAATTATGTCATGTTACATCTCTAATGGGGTTACATCTTTCCACTCTTACGTGTTGCACAACACATTTTAAGCCAAGCACTGTATAAAAATGTGGTATTGACACGTGAGAATTATATGTGTTGTACACTAGCTTTTTTTTTTCTTCCTGAGTGTGGAGCTTCTACAAAAATCTAACTAAATTTCATGCAGTTTGGTTTCGGGTTGAGCAGACTGGAACAGAGCAGATGTGACATGACAATAAATTTGGCTTAGTGCTGAAGCGCAAATGTTGCTACAGTTAGTGAGAAAGAACAAGGTCGGTGGCGGTGATGTGCCCCGACCTGTTGACAGAGCCACGCGTGCGCGTCTGTGATGGCAGCTGGGTCCGTCTGTCTCGGTTTGGCGGCTTTGGAAGGGTTTCAAGTCAAACCATGTTCCGATCACAACTCATCAGCATTCCTTCCTTTTTCCTCCCCTGCTGCGTTTGTGCAAAACAAAGTGGTTATGTAGGCATGTTTGAGAGCGTGGGTGTGCGAGCCAAGGAGAAAGAGACTGAAGGAACAAAACAGAAAGTTGAGGAAAGCAGCGGCGATATATGCAAGCTAACTCTCTCTATATGTATGTGTGGGCATGTGCATGTCTGTGTTAATATCAGTGTGTATTTTTATGACCTGATGGTGGGTTAACTAATGGATAATGGTGTGTGTGGGCCCTGCAGGGCCATATGACAGAGGAAAATCTGCACACCTGTGCTCTCATCTGCTGTGCCGCAGGAGGACTGATATTAAGTCATTACTGCAGGCGATGCCAGTACACTCCGATTGCGCACATGGCTGCCAGGGTGAGTGTGCTCCTATTGGATCATGCAGACTGCCTTTTTCATCAGTGCAGCCTCCAGAGCAAACAGTAAAGAAAACAAAACTGCTGTTGTGAGCACTTACAAAATGCACAGGGCCTTTGGTAATAGAATGGCTAAAAGAAAAGTATGCAAAGCTATATTACCCAGCTCACTTGCCTGAAAAATAAAATTGCATGATTTTAAAATTCTATGAATATGTGTCGATCAACATATTCCAACCACTGACACATATTGTTGAAAATTTTCTTAGCTTTAGGACTTCATTGTCTTTCCCCACTTTTTGCCTGGTGGGCCTTTCAGGGGAATGCTTAAGGTAGAATTGGGGAACCCTGTTCCATGTGGATTGCTAGTCTGCAAGTTTTCCCTGTTTTTATATAACTGATTCAAATTAATGATGCACTGTGGAGAATAAGCATTTGGAGCCATTTAATTTGAATCAGTGTGTTGTAGTAGGTAAACATGTAAACCCTACAGGACAAAAGCCTTTGAAGACTGGGGATCTCCACTCTGAGCTCGTAAGGCTGTCTCTTATGACAATTCATATAATTTTGGTAATTACAGTCAGTTTGAGGTGCCAAAAGTTAACCAGATTTCTTGCCTAAACCTAATTAAAGCACAAAACTGAAGACAAATAATGACTAATTACTGTAACTATGCACAGAGACAGTCCACCCAAAAAGAGGAATATAAATAATTAGTTCAAGCAGGCGATATAAAAACGCTCAAAAATACATGGCCATGGGACAAACTGTTCTTTAAACTGTACATGAAGATTCAAAATGGCATATGTGAAGGAGATTGTACCAACGTGAAAATTAAATATTTTCAATATAACTGTGATGTCATTTGCAATGATGTACAAAAGTTTGATACAAACAATCTCTCCTGTTGTTTTCAGTTGGAGATTTTGCTTGCTGGCTAGTGGTTAAAAATCATGTTAGTGCAGGATGAAATATGCACCTTTGGATGTTGTTTCAGTAACTTCTAGAAATATAAAGAGTCAGTATAGGAAGTTTTGTGTAACTTACATTTTAAATATGTAAAATTAGAGTGTAATGCTTATGATTGCTTGAATCTAACCGAGAAAGATGGATTGTTTTTCAGACTGAAAGATGCCAATGTCATGTTGCATTGCCGTCTCTGAATACAGTAGCTGAAACAGGACAAACTTGTTAACCCTACTCATTTTAGCAATGAATCCTTTTGTAGTGGAAAGAGGAGGGGTGTGGCTTACCGGATGGAGATAATTCATGAGGGGGAGGGACGTTAAAACTGAGGCAGATGTTGCAGCTTTCTGTGAAGTTTATTTTGATGTTATGTTAAAAACAGGGCAGGAAGGTCCAGCAGCTATTTTATTATCCTGTTGGGTCAGATACTTTACTGTCTCATGCGGTATAAAACATCAGAGATGGCTAATCTGTTAGCCTACAGTGGAAAAGTTCTGTCGCTACAGTTACAACACAGGATTTTCCTCTTACAGCACCAACAGGTCCACTAATTCTGCTTTTACTGTCTCTATCTCTGTCTCTCCATATTCCAGTCCTTCTCACTTCATCAGCTCATCTCTGAGTCTACAGGTCATAAAAAACAATTTCACACAATTACATTAGTTATTAGCATTAGCTTAGTACCAAATAGTTTGAGGGCATGTTTGTAACTTATCGGCATCAATAATGAAACAGAGTTATGTATCGTTCTGTACCTCATCACCTGACAGGACACTCCAACTTCTGCAAGACGTCTGCATTTTCACATTTATGACTCTCTGCAGCTTCCATAGTGGTAGGCACTGTACGGCAAGGCACCAAAGTGTGTTGTTTGCATTCAATTACTGCACCACTAGATGGGAGTAATTTTTACACACTGAGGGTTACAATCATGTTTGTAAGAATCCACCTTCAGCCATTCTATTGGTTTATTCATGAAATGGAAGAATGTTTGGAAGAGGTATGGAAGAAAGAATGCATGAAAAGATGAAGGAGGAATTCCAAATATATATGATTTTAAAAAAAAATAAGCACAATCTTCAGCAATTTGACAATCAATCAGGTCAGCATGTCTCAGGGAAAGGGGGGCTAATTAAGGCCTAAATGAACATCGACTGTTTTGCAATGACATAATTTTGGCAGCCAGTGTTTGTGTGTGCCAGCCTCTCATTTGCTATTCCTTTTCAATAAAGGAGACCACTTTGGTGGCATTTTGCAAATTACTTTTTTTTTTTTTTTTTTTTTTGTGCTCCAGTTCTGTAACCAGATCATGCTCAAAGACACCCACCCCATCCCCAGTCACTTTATCTTCCCTTTTTCTGGGTGGCTTGGCAGGAGTGACAGCCATTATCAGCTTCCTAAAGAGTTAGGCAGAGGATCATTTCTCTGAGGCCGGCTGGAAACCATGCGTTAAAAAAAGGAAACATTTCCCAGATGAGTGAGTTTTCGAAGCTATGCGCATAAGTAGGCCGGGGTAACTAAGGGTAGTATGAGACAATGGGACTTGCAAGTTTTGTGTTTAAGGATTTAGGTGTGGTAAATGGGGCTGAAAATAGGCACTGAGCCAGAGAAAGGGATGTGTTGGAAAGCTGGAAGAGGGGCTGCACTGTCTGTAAACAAGCTGAGGGATGTGAGTAGGAGTTGCAATCAATCAGGAGTACTGACTGATCGCAACTCCTACAACTGATGCAGGCAGATGTCAGTGGACTTCTGGCAGCGTTCCTGTAACTCATTGGTATGAATCAATCCTGGAGAACCAAATATTGAATGGAGAGGGGTAGCATGCCGTGTATGTATGCACAAAGTAGTAAAAGAGAAAAGGACAAAAAAGACAAGTGCAAACCTGATTTTTAAGAAACGTGCTGTTTGTTTGTGTGATTGTATGTGAGAGACTATAATGAGGTGTATTAATGATAAATGAAGGTTTTTGAATTTTCTTTTGAAATGAATGTTAAATTGTTCTTAGTATTAAACACTTTGTCTTATTTTATGTATGAAAAAGTGTTTTATAAATAAACCTTATATTTAATATGAATGAATCAAATATATACATTAGCTGGAGCCCACCCTAGCAATTAGCGGGCAACCACCATGGCCAGCGGACACCTTGAATCAGCAAAAATGGACACATTTCTCTTGCAGAAGTCCATCAGTTATTAACCTCAGCTCCCAAATGACTGAATAGTACAACAATATATAACAAGTATGACACTGTAAAAGACAATGGTTGACGTACATTGCCTCCAAATATTCCAATTGTTCTGAAAATGGGGTTTGCATGATATTTAAGGCCTTGTTTCATGCTCTTGGGCAATTTGGGCCTGTGCTGTTGACTGAGTCCATCCATTGTGCGTCCTGTAACTTCACACTGCCGAATGACCTCCATTTGAGGTATTTGAGGAGCAGTACTATAGTTCAAGATGGCCCGAGGCCATGCATCGGTAAGCCTTTTGGGAGCCACGCTCTTCTACCTGCAGCTGATGATTGCAGCTGTAAAGAAAATCGCACAGCAAGAAGCACAACAACCTCATTCGGATTTGATGGTTCTTTGTGAAGCTTGATGAAAGTCATCATTAAAGTTGCATAATGCCTCTTGACTGCCAGCAACAATAACTTATGACATCTGTCTCAGTGTTTCATGTCGGCTGTCACAAGCAGTTAAGAGCCAGTTCTTGCGGTAATCACCATGAAGATGGATTAGTGGAGATTTCGGAAGACACTGCTACATTGTTTGCTGTCAAATGACTCCAGGATTTCAATGCTATGAATTGAAAGGTAACACTGTCAGCTTAGTGAGGCTCTAATGATGGCAGCGCATCTCAATACATTTTTGAACAGACTGTGTTCGCACATTTTCAGCAGACACGTACACGCTTTCATTTTTTCTGTTTCAACAAGCTTTTTAGTTTATTTTTGCTGCTTTTCACTCAAACAAGAGAACAATCAAACAAATGAAAGGTTTAGAAATATAAATGGAGACAAACTTGTGGAGATCTTTGAAAAGCGTGAGGAATACCGTTATTTACATGACACCTTGAATCTATCCGTCTGCACAGTTTAGCTTCATGTTAAAGGAAAACAGCCACAAAGTCAGCAGTAAAAGTCTTGATTGGGGAGGGAAAACATATGCAGAAAGGACTTTGCTATGGGGAAAGGTAAGTCTATTTACAGCCCCTGTATTTTGGGAAATAGTGGAGAAGAGAGTGAGACAAAAGAGCTTTGGGAAAGATTTCACTCATGTACAAGGAAAACAAAAATAACAAAGAACATGAAATGGGGTGAGAAGCAGGGCTTCAAAGCCTGCAGGTTGTTTTCAAAAAGATTTTTAATAGCATGGGCTGAAGGACAACTATAAAGGAAAGAGATCATGTGAAAACCGATTGCAATGTTAATGATGATTCTACAGGAGGATACGCTCAGCCTTAATAAATGGTTGAAAATATTCATATTCAGATAAAGCACATAAGTGGCTCTTAATAAAACCATTGACACTCTATGAGGAAAAGGCCTATTACTCATTGAATGACAAAAAAATCTATCAGCCTCCTCTGGAAATTATTGAAGATTGTCACATGCATCAAGACAAATGGCAAATTGTGATGCTGTTACCCCGTGTTCACACCGGACAGCGGAAAAAATTGTACGTGCGTACAAACTCAATGTTAAGTCAATGTACAGCCGCGGAAAAACGCGATTTTGCTTGGGGCGGCGCGTTTCGAGCGGATTTGCGGCGCCGAGCGCCCCAATGGAGCGTTTTTTCCGCGCGAATGAATCGCATTTTCCGCTGGAATGAAGCGCATTTTCCGCGCGAATTGGGCGTTTTCCGCCTCTCCGCTCGAGTTGAAAAATTTGAACTCGAGCTGTTTTTACGCGCTGAGAATTCATTGAAACTGATAGCAGGAGCTGCAGCTGGCTGCAAACAAGTGATGACAGCTTACTGACATCAGCTCTGATAAACAAAAACTGGCTGTGTTTTAATTAATGAAGAACACAA